>LPNX010227652.1:64421-129128 GCA_001517045.1 Pseudotsuga menziesii
TGATCGCATAAGCACAATAATTTCATATAAATGATAATCATCATAACATCATAATCAAAGCATCTACATAGGCATGTTAATCGTCGTAACATCATAATCAAAGCATAAATATAAGCATGATAACATCATAATATCATAATCAGAGCATAATCCTGATAACATCATAACATCAGTAAATAATCACATATAACATGCCAAAATATAGTTTATGAAGTATAGTTGAGTCCACAGATAATAAGTAAATACAGTGTAATAAGTCTAAGGGATAAATATGCCGAAGTCAAAATATGGGGCACTACATGGTTGAAAACAATAAAATGTTGTAGGAGAAGGTTGATACCTTGAAGAATGTTGCATATTCATCGAGAAAGTATATTAGTACTAAAAATTTATCTTTTACTTTTGAGAATCTATGGGCATTGTTTCTCATATTAGCTAACTATATGAATTCCTTCCCCTTGGCCTCATTTTATACAAAGTATTCAACAAGTTGGATAATGTTGGATATGTGTTGTATTGTTTGCAAGTAGACTTTGTGACATTCTAATGAGAGGTTCAAGGGATTGTAATTTAATTTGGGTTACCCAATTCAAGTTTTCGAAGATATGAATATTTTATTGTAAAATGTGAAGATAATACAAAAATATAGAGAGAGTAACTCTCAGTTAGGTCAAGATTTTCAATTAAAGGTGTCAATATAATATCCCCAATTTTGACTTGGAATGTATTTAACCAAAATAATGTAAATGGTGTAAATGCACTAGTATGGATTCCTAGCATGGCGCTCAAGCACAATTCTGAATAGTGAATGGGTAGTCATGTATTATTTATGTATTTTTATTTATATTGTATGGTTATCTTGTCATGCTAACTCAAAATTTATGTAAATATTATATTGGAAGAATAATAAAATGGTCCAAGATGGTTGTTTAAAGAGTACTAGATGTGATATGATTTCACTAGAGGGGAAGAGGAAAGGGGGCATATGGGAGACTAAATCCTTTATTTCCAAGTGTCAACCTTATAACCCATGCAATTGTTGAAATATTGTAACTTCAAACGATATTCTAAATGTCTTTTACTGATGTACCCCAAGGGAGATGCTATTATTCCTCTGTTGAGATGTTTTTATTATAATTGGTCCTCATAGATTCATGAGGTAAATACTCCATTGTAAGTCGGGTCAATAGTACCCAAATGAATAATATATAATATTGTCTTAAGTCTTCCTAGGTGAGTTAATCCCAGTCAGTTTAGTGGGGCTAACTAGTTAGGGTAAAAGTCAAGTGACTTAAAGTGTATAAATAGAGGAGCTTTGTTCCTCATTAGAACACATACTCACCCACTTGTGTAGTGCATAGGAGAGAGAGACATACCAACAAGGAGGAGAATACATGTTTTAGGGTTTTATATTATACATCTTAGACAGAGGAAGTTTTGTTGGGTTTTCTTCCCCTTGAGGGTTTCCCAAGATAAATATTGTGTCTATCTTGTGATTTTGTTTCTTTCAGTGATTCTGCATATGCTACTATTGTGAATTTGGATTAAAAACTAATGATATCTAGCTAAGAATATGAAATATTAACATGGTATCAGAGATATCCTGAATAGAAAAACTTTCACAAGGTGAAACTCTCTCTCCTCTCCCTCCGGAAGAAATTAGGATTTCTGCAAAGTTTGGAATTTTGAATATTTGTTTGCATAGAAACTTGTGCCTCCCTAGAGCGCATATATTGATCCTGGGATCGAATTTTTTGGGTGGTTGAATATCTAGGAAATCCAAACCCTAGTTGGGACCTAAACCAAAAAACTACAGAAAACTAGAACCATAAATTCTACAAAAGTTGGAACCTCGCAAGTAAAAGTTGAAGGGTGAAGATTTGGGATCTCTAGAAATCAAGTGTACCAACCAACTCGCCTCATTCAAGCTCATCTCTTGGTAACTTCAGACTTTCATTTTGAGAAATTTCAATTTTTAGTGACCTCTTAAATAGGATGGCCCCAAGCACTAAGCTTGAGGATAAATTTCAAGGCATAGAAAACTTCCTATAATGAAGTATAGGATTGGTCTCATTCTTAAAGAGAATGGTCTTAAGAAGTACATCAAGGATGAAGTTACAGAACTAAAGAAGATGAAGCTAAGGAGAAGCATGAACAAGACCTAATCAAGGTAATGAGGATCATTGTTGATTCTATCAAATATCACTTGAATTTCATCTAAGAAGAAACCAAAGAAAATGTATGATGAACTTTCCAGAATGTATGACGGAAGCAACATCAACAGAAAGACGAATTTGAGAGATCAATTGAAGGGAAACAAGATGAGCAAAGGAGAATCAATTCAAGATTAGTTCACAAGGGTCTCCCAGTTCAGGGAACAACTAAATGCCATTGGAGAATCCCTTGATGAGGATGACCTAGTTATGACTGCTCTCAATGGTCTCACTAGACCTTGGGATTCATTCATACAAACTCTGTGTGCCAGGAAAAAAAATTATGAAGCTTGACATTGTATGGGAAGATTACATTCAAGAAGAAACTAGAGTAGCTAATAGAGAATCTCTACTTAGAGAAGATTATCAAGATATATCCATCCATACTAAAGGAAGAAAAATATCAAACTTCAAGAAGGGTAGTCATAAACCTTAAAAAAAAAAGTTTTAAAATAAAAGAGAAAACAATCAGAAGAAATATTAATCATGCCTCTACAAGTTGATGATGTTTTCATTGACATCCTTGGAAATTGTCTTGAAGTCCTAAATTGGACTACCATTCATAGGCCTTGATCAATAGCATTTACTCCCACCACTCTTCTTCTATCAATCACAAGATGAAATAACCCTCTTAGATCTCCTCACTACCATGGTTGCACAAGAGTTGAACTCACATAACCCATTTCTCATAAGCTGTCTAGTTATTATAATTTTGCAACGTCTCAACCTATAATTGAACCTAAATCCATTACCTATTACATAATAATCAAGCTATGCAATTCATGATCATAGCTACCAGACTAGATCGACTCTATTAGAGTGCAATAGCTACAGGACTCATGCATGTACACATTCACAAATTAAAATGAAACAAAACTAAATATGGATAGAATTAACAATGGAAACATTTTGAAATACAAGGAAAGGAACATAATCGAATTGTTTACTGAATAGAATGACAATATCATATTATGGTTCACAATATTGAGGTCTTATATTCTCCATATTTCATAAAACTATACACTATCAATATCATACCACAATTACTTGATCTAAACTCCAAGAGCATGGACTAGTCATTTGCTCTTCTACTTTTTTATTGTACAACACTATAGTTGAATTTGTCTTCAATATAATGAAAAAAAATAATAACTTACCCTCAACCATATAGATCATGTGGAGTCCAAACACTCCTTGCAATTATTCATAGTCGCTAGTGTTGTCTCTATGAATCCCCATTGGTAATGTGTAGTCAAGTTCTCTTTGACTACTTCCAAATTTTCTCTCATGCATTTGTGCTTTACCTTCCGTAGCAATTCCTAGATCCATAACAAAGGGAATAAAACTCCAAAATATTTACTTCAACAACAACATGTACTCATTTGATAGCCAAAGGACAATGAAGTTTCATGTTATTTTCTTTTTTATTAGTAATATTGACCCCCTTCCAAAGTATTTACTTCCACAACAACATGCACTCATTTGATAGCCAAAGGACAATGAAGTTTCATGTTTTTTTTAAGTAATACTGACCCCCTTACTTCCTCTTTTTGAACAAGTGAAACAAATAATGAAATTGGAAATAAATCTTTGGATGCCAATTACATGAGCCCAAGTATCGTCCAACCTCTCACATTGCGATTTGATGGAGAGATAGTGGAAGTGGTTATGTTATGATAAGGTGTTGGTTTTATGAAAAATTTAATTGAAGGAGTATATTTTGATCATTAAAAATATCAATTGATAGATCTATCATCATTCTTTATCAACATCGTTATCTTTGTTATGAGCCAACTAATTATCCTCTTTACATCATCATCTTTGTTATGTACATACTCAATATCCTTAGTATCTTCTTTGCTATCATGTTTTTTATCTTTAATTTTAATGTTGATGATAATTAGGAATAAGATTATTCCTTCTTGACCCATGATTAAACTTTATTAGTAGTTAAAAATATTAAAAACATCATTTTTAAAGTTACTCCTATTTATCTATCTCTCTATATTATTTTATTATTAGGAATAAATGTATTCTCGTGTTAACCCATTACTCATATATATTTGATAATTACGAATAAGATTATTCCCATCTTAAGCCATTACTAAATTTTATGTGTATTTAAAAATATTAAATTCCAAAGCTAGAAATATTAGAAACATCACTCTTAAAATATATAACTCCTTAGATTACGAAATAAAATAAATGTAGGGCACCATTATTGAAAATCTAACCTAGACCATTTATAAAAATGTCCCACAAGTTTACTAATAAAACACAACTCAATTAACATATACTCTTTCATAGTGATTTTATTATATTATATCATATGATTAGACGCCATTTCTTATAACATTACAATATTCCCAATTAAACATTCATGAATAATCTCATCGATTTGTTTTATTTTAAAATAAATAAAACAATTCATTTTTTTTAAATTTAAACTCAACTCAAACTTCGTCCTCAGAACAATATTACATAGAATTGCTCATTCCTCGTTCTATCTCTATATATCTCTATCAGCCCAACCCATAACATATTTATAGGCTCTAATGGCCTGATTTACATTCCTCTCCCAATACTTGACTCCTTACATAAGTGGACCAAAATCCTAAGTAACAAACCAACCTTCGGGTCAGACTTCTTCAACACAAGTACTATTCCTTGATCTTTGCCTCAATTGTCGGAGTTGACTATCTTTTTTTACCATTCTGTCACAGCCTTTGACCAAATTTTCCAAAATAGGTACTCAAATTCCCAAAAAACAAACCCCAAGACAATACCAAGAGAATTTCATCAATTACGTTGAGTTGTTATAATCGATACGTCTAAGTTTTTGTCAAATCCATACCAACCTCTGCAGCAATTCTAAGTGTGCTGATTTCAAACTCAATTGAAAATATCAGACACTTACCATACACCATCTCAAACAGAGAGAAGCCCGTTGTATTTCACCAAGTAGTCCTATAGTCCCATAGAGTTTTTGACATTCAATTGCTCCAATCATGAAAATGACTAGCCACAATATTTGTAAGAATATTTTCTAGCACTTTGTTGGTTCTCTTGACATGCTCATTTTCTTGCGAGTGATAATTAGAAGTGACTCAATGTCAACTCCTATATTTTGCAAGAAATTTCTCAATCTTATTCCCTATGAACTATGCTCCTCCATTGGTTACTATATCTCTTGGCATCCTAAACTGGACAAATATTTCTTTAAATAGAAAGTACCTAACATCCTACTCTGTGGACCTTAGGAAATCCTTTGCCTCTACCCACATGGTTACATATTCTATGCACACCAAGTTATAATATTTTTAATGGGAGGAAGGTTGATTGGGCCCACAAAATTGAGTTCCCATTTCTCAAAGGGTTCTATTACCACCTATGATTGTAATGGCATATCATCGGACTAATGGGTTGGCCCATTCGCTGGCAGCTGTCACATCCCTATACATATTTATTTGTATCCTCGAATATATTGGTCAATAAAACCCATGTGTATCACTTTGTGGCATGTTATTTTATATGAAAAATTCCCTCCATAGGGTTCACTGTGGTAGGATTTAGGACATACTAGATCTTGTTTTTCCTTACATATCTCAATTTTATATTATATTCCCTTTTGTAAAATAGGTATCCTTATATCCCGAAAAATATGTTACTTGGTTGGATGATCTTTCGTATTTCCCTAAGAAATACATGGTGTGGTAACTTCCCTAGAACAAGCCTTAATTAATAATGTTCACGTAGCACGGTGTGTGAGCATACACTGCAAACAAGAGTTCATTTGGAAAGTTTTATTCTACATGAGAGTTGTTAGTATTCACGAGAAGTCTTTATAAAAATTTCGCAACCACATTGTCTTTTATAAGTTTGTCAACAATGGTATTATAAAATTATTGCATTAATAGTAACCATATAATAACACAGGTGATTTTAATGGGTTTATTAGATAAATACCTTATAGTCGATTGATCCATGTGTACAAAGGTGATATAGAGCCATAATTGATTGATTGCAAACACAACAACAAGGAATTATTTTTTGGATACCATGTAATTTAATTATGCGGGAGCCAAGTTCTTATTATGTCACCGCAGGTGATATATATGAATCGGTCATGAGTATTAATTCATTTATATAAGGGTAAATTTTTTCAATCTTTTAAAGTTTGTAATAGTTTTTATTAAATGTAGTGGAATTTAGATTAAGGTTTGGTAATATTTAAAACATTTAATTATTATTGTTATTTTTTATTATCTATTTTTTTAGATTATTATTGGTTTGGGGATATGACGTTGCTCTTAGTTCTTGTGCCCCAGGACCTGGTGGCGAGGATGATATCAGCAATTGACTTACGTACCTCCTTTGTGCAGTGTGCAATTGCCTCACAACCTGCTCCTCCTTTGTGTAGTGTGCAATTTCCTGACAACCTGCTCACTTTGATAACACTTGACATTTGCAACCGATCACTGTGATGCCTTTGGTAGCTGTTGTCCATGTGCACGCATGCAGTAGATGTGAAACACTCCACCTAGATTTCATTTCAGAACAAACTTTTCAAGGTGCATGCAGATGAACTATAAGCTTTTAAAGTTGTTAGCGTTGTATAACCAAGTGAAGCTGAACCACCAAAAGCCTTTAAAGATATCCTAGTTTCTTTATTCACAATGAATTTTCATTTACTGTGTATATTATGATCGTTATATCCCATGTATCTAGATCCTATGTCGGGCCTCTTCAGCCGTCAACATTATCAATTCCTCCGGACGATAAGTCCTTTGCTTTGCAGGTTCATATTTCTCTTTCAGGGAATAATCACATGAGAATCTCTTGCATGACAAAGGATGGCCCTGTAAGCTCAATAGTTGACTTGGAACCTCTTTTGGAAAATACACATCTTCTGCAGAGGGGGAAAATACTAATTATAGTTATTTTCTCTACAAATCCGTAAATGTCCATCATGTTGTAATTGGACCGCTTGAATATGGGATGGTGGTGTTAACTAGGAACGAAACTACTAACGAGCATGTAGTTCATCATGTTAATGGGAACAGAAACGGGATTACCACAGTGGCATTGGAATCAACAACGGCTATTTCCAATGGAGGGTGAGGTACGAACACTCTTAAATGGAGCCCGTATTTTCATTTTTTTCTATAGCAATTATGTTACAAACTTTAGCATTTCAAAGGGTTTTTTTTATGACTAGAGTTTAACTCTCTCCAACTGCTCCAGAAGTATTAAACGAAATGCTCTGAGTATGGCCAGAGAAGAAATTGAAGTCTAAGAAGGGCGAGAGAAGAAATTGCTGCTATTGCCGATGCTTTCTATGACTAGAGCATAACTCTTTTCAACTGCCCTAGAAGTATTAAACGAAATGCTCCGAGTATGGCTAGAGAAGAAAATGAAGTCTGAGAATGGCAAGAGAAGAAATTGAAGACAATATTCACTGGTGTTTTGCCCTATATAGGTAAATTTTGTAAACCTGCGGAACTGAATTGTAATAATCTACCGTTGATTTTCGCACCTCAAAGATTTCCTTGAATGTGGATATATATGAAAACAAGTGTTTTTTCAGTAAATAATGATATTACTGTCTTCCCAGCATTATTCATATGGAAGTGAGCAATTACCAAGATATAGTGTTGGTCGATAAATATACGCAGTACACTTTCTAGAAATATTGTGAATTACCTTATCTTTGAATGTCAATAAGGCTTGCTTGCTCTTCAGACATGCGCTTGTTATAAACGAAAAGTTGCAAAGCGCAGAAGTGGACGAGTTTGTCTATCACAAATTTAAATTTCAGCAAAGACTTGGTTCTCGTGATTCTAATTTGTAGTAATGATGTGTGATTTGAGCCTCAATTTCATCATGGGAGGCAGCAAAGGCTCCACAGCTCGGGAGGTATTACGGCACAAGAACGTCAAGAAAGCGATGATGTGTGGCATCGATAAAGTCTAATGGATTCCCCCCTTCTTTACAAAATATTCACCACCATCAGGCCCCCAACGTCTCATATCAATTGCATTTTGTGAAGAGTAGGGCTGCTCCTTTCAAATTACAGATCAGAAATGGCAAAGGTTCCCTGAGATGCACTGGAGGAAAGCTTACAATATGGACAAGTAGTATCTTGATGTATAATCCAATCGTCTCAGCATTCCTCTTAGGATGCCACGGTCACTTTGCTTAACATGGATCGGTATTCTCTTAAAATTCCGTGTTTTCAATTAGAGCTGGCAGTTTGAATGGGAAACAAAAGGCCTCTACATGACCCAGCGCTTGAATTTATTTCTATCCTCAGCCTACCTATAATTCCACAAAATTGCTTTTTCTTCTCCCAAGCCATGAATTCATGATGATATAAAGAGTAATCTTACGACCTTGACGTCCTGTGGGACTGCATTTGAAAGAGACATAATGTGTTTGAGGTGTGCAAATGCATTTTTTCATTCCCATGGAAACCGATGAGCGCCTTCCATGCTTAATCATACTCGTTAGAGACCTAGCTAAAATGCAGGCTGTGAAAGACACATTACTTAAGGCTATAAAGGGCATGCAACATATCACTATTCCCGTAATCAATAGTAAGTGTGATAATCAATAGTAAGTGATCACATTAAGCATTACACACCCAAGAAAAGTACTTACTTACCCATTTCACCCAAACAATTAATTAACCAATCATAACAACATTAATGATTGCAAATCTCTTGTGCATTGTGTTAGTCAATTTGCCACTTAAACATTTAAAAAAATTGACTTATCTTCTTAACCAAATTTTTTTTATTATAAAAATAAAAATATTGTCAAATAACCTACAGTAATCTTTAGAGCCTAGAGTTGCTCGGCACCTGTAAAGCATGGACAGAATAATAGAAGGATATAAATTGGAAATGTCCTAACAACAAAGGAGATCGGACCAATGCTACCAAAGAAACTAGAATGGTGTATAGAACTCAAAGGAGGAAAAAAAATCCTAATGTTGTCAAAGACATTAGAATGGTGTATAGAGCTCAAGGAAGAAGAAAAAAGTCTGTATTATATCTAGTAAGAGTAAGTGAAAAAAAATAAAAAATTGAAAGAGTAACAAAAAGGTAAAAAATAAAGTAGGACACCTTTTGTAAAGGCCAACTAAGGCATCCATATCAACCTTAATTGTTTGTAGCTTCAAGGAAAGGAAATCGAAGAACACTTAAACTACTATCAATATTTTGGGGCATTTTATCATTTGTATGTTAATAAATTAATTTAAAAGAAGCAAAAATCTACATAATATATGAAATTATGAAAAAAAAATAAGTTTCATCATATTGATTACACGAAACTTGCAGTTCCATGGCTAAGAAATTTTGTGGCAATATAATTTTCTTTTTTATTACAATTTTTCTGCAAAAATATCATATTTCTATAGCTTATGTCTTAGAGCAATAGTTGTTAGCAGTTGCGGGGACATTGCCACCTCATGGCTCTTATTGGAATAATATATGACATCATGGATTCTTGTCCTCTTCTTGTTCTAGCATAGATCCAATGATAGTTTCATAGGCATCCAAAGAGATATGGAAGGGAAGTGTCTAATCTAGTGCTCGCAAAACATAAGTTGTAGATAGTAATTTTTTTAAATTTTCAATTATTAGTCCATGATAATTATGCAACTTTTGTAAGTAACACAAATAAAGGGGAAGCAATATTGAAATAGTTTTCAATGAAATGACAATAATACATAGTTTTCCCTAAAAATATGCATTCCTTTTTTGGATTTTTGGAGGAAGCATTATCATGATTACCTGGTTTTTTATGGATCGACATGGATCCCTACACATGACATAGAGGAGATTCCCCAAGACCACTCCTTATGTCATCACCATGTGGCACTTTATATAATCAAAGAAAGGTTAGTTTGTTTACAATGTTTAAGTTTATTTTCCAAATTAGGTAGTGCTTCTTCAAACTCAATACCATATGGTGTGAATTTGTCCATATATATTTCAATGTTAACATTGACTAGATAAAAAAATTCCTAGTATGTCTTGTTGGAAGGTATCATGTGCATTGTAGAGTCCAAAAGGGAGGACATGGTATGCAAATGTATCCTAGGGATAGGTAAATGTCATCTTATCCTCATCTTGAGGAGTGATATGAATTTGGTTGTATCTGTTGAAACCAAACAGCAAGGAAATAAAATTATTTATTTCTTGATAGTGTTTCTAGGAATTGATTGATAAATGGAAAGGGGAGATGGCATTTTTGTGTAGATTTATTCAATTTCAATAGTCCATACAAATCCACCATTTCCCATTTTTCTTTAGGACGATGACAAATGGAGAGACCCTTTCTTTGTCAAATATTGGGTAAATGAAGTTGGCATTCAACAACTTCTAGAGTTCATGTTTAACAATGTCCCTCAGAGAAGGATTAATCCTCCTTTGAGCTTGTCAAGTAGGGATGTAGTCCTTATTAATGTAAATATGTTGGGTACAAATATCAAGGTGTACTCCCTTCATATACTTGTAATCCCACATGAAGGTTTTTTTTTATTCTTTTAGGATTTATAACAACTTATCAGTCTATGAGGGATTCAAGTTTGGATTAATATTTAGCATTTTCCCTAGTTCGATTTCAATTGGAATGTTGTCTTGAATGATCATTGTCCGTAAAACTTCTTCTTCTTCTTCCAAATATTGTTCAAGATTATCAGGGGCATCATTATTCAGTGCAACTTCTAAAATTTGATACATAGGGTGAGGAACAAAAGAAGCGTTATTGATAAATTTACTGATAACATCATCCTCTATTTCAGTTTTGAAAGACAAAGTTTTTTCAATTTTCAAAACGGGCTACACATTTTCATATTCAAGCTCAAAATCATATCATAAAATATTTTTGCATTCCATGTTAGGATTTGTTGATGGATAAAGGACCAAATTTTTCATGGAATACCCATGGTAAATTGCCATATTCCTCATCCTGTATTCCATATAAGCTTCGGTCATGGATAACCATGGCCTTCCCAAAATTAAAGGATGGCCTTCAAGGTGAGATTTTGTCTGTAGGACTAGAAGTCTACTAGATATGCCCAAGAGTCCACATATATAATTTCATCCTCTAGGATCCCCTCTAGTCAAATGGTGGACCAATTATCCAGTTCAAGGACTATGGGGGGGTTTCTAAGATTTGCAAGGCCTATCGATTCTCAAGTTTCTTTAGTTGTGATATTAATATCTATTGCCAAAACCACTAATGTGTTGGAATTTGTTTCCCTTGGATCTAAATAGTGACTATTGGATTTCCATGGTCATCATATTTGATGGGTGTATCTTTTCCTAAAATTAGGTTAGATAGTTTACTAAAGACATAAATAATGGGTGGATCCCTAGGTTTCCTCCCTAGTTTTCTAAGGCATAGATCCTGAAAGGTCTTGGGGTAAATTAGTACATCACTTATTTCTTGTAATAGCAATATTTTGACGCAAAAGTTCTAGATCTCTCCTAATATGTTAAACTTGGATGGTGGGGGTATTTTAGTTATTTCCATCCTTTTCGGGTATGGAGGAGTAACAAATTGAGTGTTGGTTGGTTTCATAACAAACACATGATGTGTTGTTTCCATTACTCTGGGAGTTGCAATATGGGTGGAATTTTCATTTTCTTCATGATGTTTCTCTATTTAAGGAGTTAGGGGTTAGTCCTCCAAGTATCAGTAATATTGGTGAGTTATTTAAGCGAATTACCCTCCTAGACCTAAGGTGGAAATTGTTACATACAAGAGGACTAATGCTATAGGATGGAAATGTTGACATTTCATCTTGTTGAGCCATCTTATTGTTTGGATTTAGGATGGCCTTTATGGGTAATTGATGTCAAATTACAGGAATGTTCACTAGAGTATTCATTGGTGCATTCATATGAAGATGCAACTTTGGTTGCATAGGTAATTGTGGGGTTAGCGTTAAATGCAATTGCGGCTTGGGTACTGAATTTTTTTTTGTAGGGAAGGGAGGATTTCACCAATTTTGTGGATAAGGGGAATTTTGGACTGATTAATCCAACCAGTGTACACAAGGTGAAGGATACTAAAATTACTGGGATCTTTTTCGAGTTTGGAGTGAAAAATTGTGGTTGTTGATGACTATATTGACCATTCCAAGTATTGAAAAATGTTTAAGAGTCCTGATCCATACCAAGAGATCGTGCTTTCCATGACTTCTTCGGAGCTAAAAAGTAGGAAATTTTAACCTCTTCGTTGGTTCCTTGGTAAATTTCTTTCGTTCTTGGTAAGAATGGGTAGTATTTTCTTAGATGTTTCTTGATCGCAAATACCATATATTTCAACAAATTTCACTCAACATTCTTTGGAAGAGTGTTTATGTTTACATTTTAGGCAGAACATGGAAATCACCTTCTCAGACTCAAATTACCTCTATTTAGCTTGAAACAAATCCAACTATGAGGATAATGTTCCAAGAATGTTGGTCTTGAAGTCTTCTAGCAATTTTCCAATATCCACATGGGTTACTCCCCCATTAGCTGATTTTGTAACCCTAAGAAGATCTCAGAACCCTGATATGCTTCTAGAGGATACCCATGAACATCTTCCACACCAATCATAGATCCTTTCATAACTTTCCTTCGAGATGTATCCTTTTCCCATCAGGTTTATTCTGTCCATACATTCATCCTTCATTCCTAGGATCAAAATTTCCTTCAAGATGTAAGTAGCCATAGTGGTATGTTGAGAGCTATGTAAATTGTATTGAAAGTGTTCTACATAATCTTCCATATTGTCCTCTCCTCATTGTGTCATCTTGAAAATATCTTCCCTCGAATCCCAAGATTGGAAATACTCTTGGTATTTCTTAAGGAAGTCTTGCATCATATCATCCCAAGTGGTTATATTACCACCACCGAGACCCATAAACCATCTCAAGGATTCCACTTTTACGGTGGGAGGAATTAGTTTTAATTTCTGCAAATATGTGGTGATATTGTAGCTTCAGTCTAGAACATCAAATTTGAACAGAAAAGAATATGGGTCCTCAGTAGTATTCCCGTGAAAACTTGGTAGATTTGATAGTGAAATAGGATTCATAAGTGCTACTCACAAAGTGTCAACAATAAGGAATTCAATTGTAGATATTGCAGTTTCCATATTTTCCTACAGTAGCCAATACTCCTATGGATTCCAAAGTCAAGAGGCACCCATTGAAATGAAACATTTTTCCTTGTATCTAGTACAAAAGGTTTGGCAACACCTCTTCAATATAGAATGGGTACCTCATGGATTGCTACTTGTATGGGAGATTGACTTTGATGATCATGCATAGGTTCCCATGTTTCCCCCTGTTCTTCTAAAAAAACTTTTGGAAATTCAGGTCATATTGTTGTGCAAGGTGTATTGATCTCTCATTAATGCTCGGATTCCTTTGTTTTCCCTCTTCATTCCAAAGGAATTTATAGTTCATCTTATATCGTTGCAGTAGAATTTACTTATAACATAGGTTGGAGACTAGTTCATGCATGATATGCCACCCTAATAGCGTTATGAGATGCTTCTTCTAATTATTCCTTTGAAATAATATATTGTATATATGTTGTTATGCCTTGATTCTTTTTTCGTCGACCTCCTCTATCTGCAAAATTATTATTTTGGGGGGGTCTTCCTCTACCTCTATTAATTCATCCTATATGCCTTTTTACCCATGAAATCTATATGATCTAATGTAGGTTAGACAGGATTCTACCATGGATAACCCTTAGGGATTGTTGATAGATGCATAGGTTCTTACCTTCCATATTCACTTCACATGACTCAATATCATCGGAGATGATGCAACTAAACTAGCACTAATGCATACTTTTTCACCCTTATAACCTCCCTAGCAACACCACCAAAATGATGGGGATTTATAACTATATTTCTAGGACAACTAAATTGCACACACATTAAATATGAATCCACGGTATGTATTTTATTTCAAGATTACATGCAATGTTTATGCAAGTCACAATTTCTTTAGTAGTGCTAGTGACACTAGATGATAATGTAGCTAATGACTAGTAAACTTAACCACACCCACTCTATTGAAAAATAAACACACTTATAATTACCTTACACATAGTCTTGGAAAGAAATAATAAATCCACACAACTTTTGCTAAGAAAGAGACCATGCTCAATCAACACAATACTGTTAAAAAGGAAATCTCACTCAATCCACACAATCTGCTGAAAAGGAAATCACAATTGCGAAATTGAATCTATACAAAAAGTAACAGTGCTCTACCAATTTAGAGAAATAATTCTAAAGAGAATGCACCAGATATAATATTAAAGATAGATATTATCCTTTAAAGTGAAACCAAATCAGATTGCAGAAACTATAGTGAAACTCCACTCTACGAAAGTAACAATAGTGACAATTGGGATTAATTGTTCTTTCCAATAATAAATCTAAATTATATTAGTAACAATGTATATAATTAACACTATCAGTAATGAATGACAACCCATAAGTAACAACAATCACTCCAACAATAAGGATTATGAAACAAGTTGTACGATAAATCTATTTAATAAAACAAATAAAGTGTCAGCTCCTAATCAATGAAGGGGGGCCTTCCTTCTCTAATCAGGGTTGTTGAAACACATTACAATTTAATGCTTAGATCACATGAAACAACATAATTTTTATTATGAAATGGAAAGGTACAATAGGATTCAACAATCCGCTATTCTACCATCTATCTCTCTCTGTCCAACCCCCTAAGCATAAGAGGGTTCACCTCTTTATACAATTTCGAGATAGAAATCTCTTTTAAACACAATATATGAACACCTTGAGAATCGAACATTCTAAAGGATGTTCTCAACAATACATAACATAAAATCTATTGTGAATTTGTGATGTTAAAACTTATTTACAAAACAAAACATCCTGTTGCATAGTCACAACTATGGGAAGTTGCAATGATTAACACTTCCATATCTTCTTGATGACTCAGTATTTCCATTCTAGCACTCGTTTACTCATATACTTGAGTATCGCTTGAAGACCAAATGATTAAGTACCAAGGAAATCATAGAAGTGGTGGGAATAAAAAAATTATGGAAGTAGAAGCATATCAAAAAGATGCATCATCCAAACTCGTGCACAAGTAAAAACGTGCACTCCCTTGCAGAGAAAATACAAACTGTTCTCAACCTGCAAGTACATTGTTTCAAAAAAACTCATCAGTAACCCAAAATCAAGCACAAAATCACTTAATATCCTATATTATTACTTAAAACAATGCAATGCATGAAAAAGTTGTACCTTGGATTATAACATGTAGTTACAGGAAAGATATTATAAAAAAGGGTAAAGGATGACTCAAGGTGTCTTCAAAATAGGATAAATAGGTGGGAACACAAGTACAAAACATGGTCCCAACAAATGTAATAGGTGCGGTTGTCAATGAAAATATCATAGATATCAATTTTGTTCCATGCAACAACAAATTTCCAATAGATAAAAAATCAACTCACTTGATGTTTGCGTGGAAGCTATTCCTATCGCAAGTTGACCTATCCTATGGACCACCATAGTATCGAGTGGATTTTATGTTAGCTTCTATTACTCACACATGTGGATCTATTAACTTGTGAGGTTATAATAAATTCCTAGAGGGTCCAAACCTTCACATTAAATAGGGGTTTAGGCATACAAAAACCCTAACTCTAACCCTAGATGACTTTTAGTCTATGTTAAATATTGTGATGCTAGAAAAAGAAGGATTTCCATTCTATTTGTATTGTTATTGTTCAATAACTGAGAAAAGAATATGGGAGTGGAATTTTGGAGTAAAATAAAGGAAACATATGATCCTATAGTGGCCATACTCGCAATAGTGTCCATATACTCCATAGTTAGTGCCCCTTTCTTTATATTTGTATTTTGTAACTAAGAATAAAAGAGTGGAGCATAGGCCTCACCTTGTATTTAGATTCTTCATTGTTTTTTATTTTCTTGTGGTATGTTCATCGTGGATATTATATTAGGTGGTGTTCATTGTATGTACAGTGCATTGTTTTCTTGCTTCCTTTATTCCAATTTCAGCTATTCTTATCATTGAGCTAGTATAATGAATCTACAATCTAAAGTAGAACAATCCAGAATAAGATAATGTAAAATATGAAAAAATTGTTGTGACAAACTATTTCCAATAGAATATACATGATAATTTATAGATGAGTGATGTTCTTCCTAGATCTCATCTTCTAATTTTGAACATTATATAGCTTTAACATATCAAATCCTTCTATTCTCTAATTATTTGTTTTTCCTCCTCAATTCCTCCAATCATCAGTTACTCATGCCTCTCCAGGTTTCTCTTCTTTGCATCAACATCCCTGTCAATTTCCTCATATCATGTCCAATTATTCCATTATCTAATTCTTTGATTTTCCTCCTCAATTCCTCTAGTTCTTGGATATTCATGCCTCTACAAGTTGTTGATGTTTTTGTTGACATCCTTGGAAATTGTCTTGTAGTCCTAAATTGGACTGCAATTCATAGGAATTGATCAATAGAATTTCCTCCCACCACGCTTCTTCTATCAATCACAAGATGAAATGGCCCTCTTAGATCTCCTCACTACCATGGTTGCACAAGTGTTGAACTCACAGAACCCAATTCTCATAAGCTAACTAGTTATTATAATTTTGCAACGTCTCAACCTATAATTGACCCTAAATCCGTTAGATCTTACATAATAATCAAGCTATGCAGTTCATGATCACAACTACCATACTAGATCGACTCTATTAGAGTGCAATAGCTACATGACTCATGCATGTACACATTCACAAAATTAAAATGAAACAAAACTAAATATGGATAGAATTAAGAATGAAAACATTTTGAAATACAAGGAAAGGAACATAATCAAACTATTTACTGAATATCATGACAATATCATATTATGGTTCATAATCTTGAGGTCTTATATTCTCCACAGTCCATAAAGCTATACACTTCAAGATCATACCACAATTACTCGATCTAAACTCCAAGGGCATGGACTAGTCATTTTCTCTTCTACTCTTTTATTGTACAACACTATAATTGAATCCCTCTTCAATATAATGCAAAAAAATAATAACTTACCCTCAACCATCTAGATCATGTGGAGTCCAAACACTCCTTGCAATTATTCATATTCAGTGGTGTTGTCTCTATGAATCCCCATTGGTAATGTATAGTCAAATTCTCTTTGACTACTTCCAAATTTTCTCTCATGCATTTGTGCTTTTACCTTTTGTAGCAATGCCTAGATCCATAACCAAAGGAAATAAAACTCCAAAGTATTTACTTCCACAACAACATGTATTCATTTGATAGCCAAAGAACAATGAAGTTTCATCTTTTTTTTTTCTTTTTTTTAATAATATTAACCCTTTTAAAAGTCTTTACTTCCACAAAAACATGCACTCATTCAATAGCCAAAGGACAATGAAGTTTCATGTTTTTTTTTTAAGTAACACTAACCCCCTTACTTACTCTTGTTGAACCAGTGAAACAAATAATGCAAATTGGAGAGCAATCTTTGGATGCCAATTACATGAACCCAAGGATAGTCCAAACCCTCACATCATGATTTGATGTAGAGATAGTGGAAGTGGTTATATTATGCTAAGGTGTTGGTTTTATGAAAAAGTTAATTGAAGGAGTATAACTTATCATTAAAAATCTCAATTGATAGAGCTATCATCATTCTTTATTAACATCATAATCTTATCATGATCCAACTAATTATCCTCTTTACATCATCATCTTTGTTATGTACATACTCACTGTCCTCAGTATCTTCTTTGCTGTCATGTTTTTCATCTTTAATTTTACTGTTGATGATAATTAGAAATAAGTATATTTAATGTTAATGTTAATGATAATTAAAAATAAGCTTATTCTTTCTAAACCCATGATTAAATTCTACTAATAGTTAAAAATATTAAAAACATCATTTTTAAAGTTACTCCTATTTATTTATTTCTTTATATTATTTTATTATTAGGAATAAATGTATTCTCGTCTTAACCTATTACTCGTATATATTTGATAATTACAAATAAGCTCATTTCCATCTTAAGCCATTACTAAATTCTATGTGTATTTAAAAATATTAAAATCCAAAGTTAGATATATTAGAAATGTCACTCTTAAAATATATCACTCATAAGATTACGAAATAAAATAAATGTAGGGCACCATTATTGAAAACCTAACCTAATCCAATTATAAAAGTGTCCCACAAGTTTACTAATAAAACACAACTCAACTCTTTCATAGTGGTTTTATTATATTATATCATATGATTAGAAGCCATTTCTTATAACATTTCAATCTTCCACATTAAGCATTCATGAATAATCTCATCGATGTGTTTTATCTTAAAATAAATAAATAAAAACATTTTTAATTAGGCTTAATGTTTTTTATTTTGAGTAGTATATTTATTTTATGTTAAGAAATTTTCAGTGGTTTTGGAATTTAATTCCGTAAATTTGGTTTTGGTAAATTCTAAATTTGAAAGTACCTTAAACACGTTTTTTTAATGTATAAATGGATTTAACATTTTTAAATATAAAGTGTTTAAATTGCATTTTTGTATGTATAGGTGGATTCAACACCCTCAAATACACCCATGACGCTCTCATTTTTCCACAACTAATTTATATTTCTAAGATTTGTTTTAAAAATTTCCAATCAATGCCACGTCCCCATCCCTCTACCAGAGAGAGGATGCGACTATAATGCTATCAAAACTGGGCAATCTAAGCCCCATGAACATAAGATAAAATGCGATTAAACAAAACATACACAGATGCATAAATTATTATCATAAAGCGGAAGAAAAACACATTCCATTGAAGCATTTAACATGTTCATATTGATTCATAAACACATATAATGCAGATATTTAACCACAAGAGTACCTATCTTGGAAGAAGCTTGTCCCGCAACTAGCTATGTCGCTGCAACGTTCCACCCAACCATAGGCCAGTGTGCTCATCAATCTCTTAGCAACATTGCCACCCCCGCGCTGGGCATGATTCCCACAAGGAATAAGGGAACACTAGAAAACTCACACATAGCCAAGGATACAACAAAAACTCAGCCAAGCCAATAGAGTTGGGTTTATCAGGATGCAAGGGAGATGGACAGGTTGACTGCTAAGCTAGTGAGCTCAACCACAGAGCTATGGACACCTACACTAGATTTAGCCTGGCTTCTAGAACATCTACACACCCAACACAAGGAAGCATCCCCTTCTCTGCTACACAGTTCCTTAGGCTATGCCTTCCCTTCTAATGCTATTCAGGGTGTGCAAAGAAGAAAACCAACCCCCTAGATCTATCTATGAGGTTCCTTCTCACACTAGATTAATTAAGCTAGTTCAGAACCCATTCCACTCCAAACCAATTCAGACCAAAAAAAAACATGCACACATGGCAAGATACAAAATTCGGGGTTGAGGAAAAATGACTTGGGATCCAAAAACGAATTTGTAGATGGGGGAAAACGACCCTGTGAGAGAAATTCGATTTCCAGAAACAATCTATAGCTTCATGTGGGAAAAAACGACTCCCTCAGTCCCTAAATTCGTGGATTTGTCCCCCATTGTATGTGCAACACAGAAAACATGAAATTCCCAACCGCGGGAATGTAGAAACAACACAAAAACGACCAGCAGAGATCCCGACCACTGAATGTCAACGAAACCACCTCCCAACCATGGGAAAAATGAAGAACACTGCAAAAACATCCATGGAGAATGCCCATGAGCTCTAAAAACGTGGGGAAGACAACCACGTGAATGCATGAGGGAATTGGCATCATTTTTGGACAATAACTTACCCCGTAAGTCAAAAAACGTTTTCCCAAAAAAGGGTGTTTCCCCAAATTCGAATTTCTGACCTCCATACCTTGCCCATCCCATGCAATAAATAACTCAACCAATTTCTGGCAGAATTTAATGATTGGGCACAAGAAACAAAATAGGTAGTTGACACTTTGATGGTTCCTTCCTTTGACATTTTGCTTTTCCCCATTGACCCAAAGATTTGAATCAAAATCAAAATCCTAACAACACAAATTAGAAAATAAATAATAATAAAAAAAATAAAAAATAAAAAAATTTAAACTACTTTTTATTTTAACATAAATCATTCCATTCTTCATTAAAATAAATTTATTCTATTTTTTATGAATTAAAAAATACAAAATTTTAGAAATTAAACTTGATTAATCCAACTCTAATCAACTTATCATTCATCCACAAACTAACCAACCCTGATTAAAGGTTACTTATATATATCTTGGAAGTTCCAAGAATAGAAGGTTCTTTTTTGCGTAAGTAAAAACACATTCCAACAATGAGAACACATTCCAATAATATGATCTATCTTCAAAACATATGCTTCAAAATTTGACACCATGTGTTTGTCCCAAGACAATTGCCACTTCATATTTATAATCTCTTCATAGAGAAAAGTGTGAAGAGTAACACACTTCTATTTGAGGGGTGGACAAAGGTTAAAAGGCTTAAAAAAAATTAAAGAAGGAATCTTTTGCTGGAAGGGAATATGAATGTAGAATTAAAGATTATAATGATTTGTTATATTAATAAATTTATTTACAATGTTATAAATATAATATTAAAAATTAAAATATCATAATAAATATTTATATTAAAGTATAAAATATAATTATAATATATGGAGTTAAATTTTAGTGGATATTTGATATCATGTGATCTTTGTTTAGTCTTAGTGATAATGGAGAATAAGGGATACCGATGATGATGATGATGATGATGATTAATGTCCGCTAAGATCAATTTTAGTCTATCGGACCTTAAAAGAAAAGAGTCACTCGGTTTTATTTAGAATTTTATTTCTATGCTCAAAAAGCTTTAAGAGAAACATTCCTAAATCACCGTAGTCACGATGAGTTAACAAGTTAAGAAGGTCAGTATTGTAGCAAATATTTTGAAATTGCGCTCTAAAGTCGGTGTATGCAGGGCATTCTATGAGAAAATGTTTTTCACCTTCAAGCCTCTTTGTGTGACAAAGATGATAGATTCTTTCATCCCATGACATTTTAGGGATTGTCTCGCACCTCGTTTCACTATGGAGCTTGTTCCTATTTTACAACTATTGATTTCCTTCTTTACACTAGTTAAAATAGAGAGATACTTTTGATCTTCTAGATTATGGTTGATCACCTCCTTATAATATCTTAATTTTCTCTTATCCTCTAACTCTTTATTGCACCACATATTTTCCTTAAATTTAGATGTAATAATACCTTTAATATTATCACTGTTATGTAAAGTGATCTCTTCCACGACTCCCCAATGTTTTAGCCAAGACTCGGCATCTCTATGCCAACCGCTTAAGTCACATGTGTTTTTTCCTAGAGTATGAAGCAATCTTAGGAAGCCTCTTGTCTCTCATGTTATTTATCTTGTTGTTGTACATTAAGCACCTAGTCATAGCCACGATCTCACTCGAGAAGATACTCACTTCTATGAGGAGGAAGGATATGGTGTATTGTCTTTAATTTTGAGATAATATGTTATAAATTGCTTTTGGATTTGCTTTATCCTTCTTGAATATTCTCTAGTGATGTTGTAGCCCCAAAATTTAGACCTATATAAGATAACAAGAGAGATGAGAGTCTCAAAGAGGATTTTCTTCCTATCTGAAAGCCAGCGGTGCATGGATTTACAATTATTTTCAACTCTATACTAAGCTTCCCATCCTCCATTAATTCTTTTCTCAATGCTTATAAGTTCTAGTTAAGCTTATGATGAAGATCGATTCCGAGATATTTATATGAAGTCACTTCCTCCAAGTTGTTGATGTTCTCATACATGAAATTGCCATAAGTGATCTTTGGGAATTGATCATCATAACCTTCATTTTTTCATTGTCAACAATCATAACCATACGAGAAAAAATATACTCAAGAAATTTTAGTTGCTTGTCGAGATCATAAGAACTCCTCACCATAAGATCAATATCATCAAGATAGAGAAAAATGACGATGACTATATAATCCAAAGTCGAACCAGAACAACCTGCCTCTTCCATATAACCCTCTAGCTTGTTAATGTAAATATCAAAAGGGTAGGAGATAAAGAACATAATTGCTTGATTGCTATATTATAATTTTTTTTACTAGCCCTAAGAGTTCTTAAACTTAGCAATAACCTTATTATACAACCTTATCGCAATACCTCTCAACTCGAAAGGTACTTTTAGCTATTCTAATCTATTCCAAAGCTTATTTCTAGGCACTATATCAAATGTTTTTATAAAGCCAACAAAGAAACATAGAATATTAGTTTTATTATTGCGGCACTCCTCAACAATGATCCCAAGAGTAACAAGGTGGTCCAGACTCCATAGTTGAATAATAAACCCAAAATATTGTCTTGCCTTTAGCTCTTTTTCTGTGTCTTTCTAGCCATATGCCGATCTTCTTTTCCAAAATAATTCCATATAATTTGGCTAAAATAGGGCTAATCATAAGTGTCATATTTAGATGGATTTTTTTATATCCACTTTTAAAAACATGAACAATGAGGCTTTCTGTTAAGGGTCTAGGGAAACCATTCCTATTAAGGGGCCTCTTATGTCTTTTACATGTAATCATATTCATGTAATAATCTATTATAATACTCAAATGCACCTTAAATGGGTGGTTAGTTATAGAAGTTGCAACTTCTTCAACCACCAATATCATTGTATAAATACCCATCAAAGAAAGAATACAAATGGATTGAATGTCCCTTCCACATATTTGTCTTGATTTGATGACTGTGTATACGTATAATATATCTTTTTGAATTCATGAGATCTATGTGATCTCATCATTGGCATCATTTCCTCCTCCATTCGGTCTGGGTGACAATAGTAGTAGATGGGGATAGTTTGAACTAGAAAGAGGTCACGAGGTAGAAGAAACCTACAAGAAATATTAAAAGCTATTTTAGTGTTAATAGAGAAATCCCCTACAAGAAGAAAGAAATGCTCATGAATGTAAAACACTGCTTCTATTCTAAAGATTGGATGTACGTTGATGCCAATGTGTTATTGAATATGCTCATGAGAGAAAAAATTATACCTACATACTTTAAAGAATTCTTGTCAACACAATCCTTATTGCATGTGAATATTGAATCAATACTTGGCCGTGTCAAGAAATCACAAAGAAACCACTGCATTGAACATATGTTTGAGTTATCTAAAAAGAGTTGGAAACACAGTATCTAAAATACAACAATGTGGTCCTGCTAATTGCGAAAAGATTGACTTCTCTCAAAATATGGGAAGCAACCATGGAGATTCCTATGTGCATTTGAGTCATAATTATAATCCTACATGGGCACATTATTATTTATTGACATGTGTAAACATAAATATGTGTTGTTTGTTAATCGTTCGTCGACTCTTTTATTCGTCGACTAGAACCTTATGTCCGCTAGAGAATGTTGTACAAATTTTCCCTCTCTATGGACATATAGGAATTTCCTTGGATCTCTTTTCCTTTAATCTAAGATAGATCAATGATATATCACTATCTCTTTTCCCCTCTATATATAATCCCACAAACATGCAACACATTGTTGGGTCTATATACTGACAGCCTTGGGTAGTTTTCAATTTGATTTGTATATTTAAATAGTTACTTAAACATTAAGTGAACAACGGCATACACAACACATCAACGCATAACACAAAGAATTACCTTGGAAACTCCTTACCTGGGAAAGACCAACAAACTAGTGAGATCTCGATTCATCTATTATCAATCATAAATTCACTACACTTGGGTGGTGCTGACATAGACAAATCGACACACATTGTTATACGTGTTATTACCCTCACTCACTATATGTAATAATATACTATGATCTCTCTTCCTCTACCACACATTTGATACACTATCATTACATCTTGATTATAGGTGCAATACAACTAAATTCTCATTAATGTAAGTCCATAACCTCCTAACCAAATCTGATTATTTTTCTTTGACCTATCAACCGTAGTTGAATTCGTTGAGCTTCCAATCATCCAAATGTCAGGTTAATTCATGATTTCATTGAAAAAATAATTTTTCGTCCAATTAAACAACTAATCCAGTTGGTCAACCATCTAGATCATTTAAAGTCTATCACCTTTGACTATAGCCAACTAATACTAGTCAACTATCAACTTTTATAGTCGATATCATGCAAAGAATATAACACTCCCAAAATTCTCCCACTTGTTGCCTTCTTTGCATAAATAAGAGATTCAAAAATTTTATTTTACGGGAATGAAAAACCCATTGTCGATCTACACCAGGAAAATTTTTATGTGCTTATCGACTTCATCAATGATCCTGCAACATTCTTTGTCATGACAACCTTTTCTAGTAACACTTTCTTGTTCTCCACCATATCTCTCACAAAATGGTATGGAACATCAATGTGTTTTGTCTTTGAATCACATGTTGGATTATTTGTCACAAAGATTTCATTTGACTGTCACAATCCAACTTAATAATATGATGGCCAACCCCAGCATATGAACACAACCTCTGCAACCAAACCATTTCTTTGCACAGATGAGTAGCTTCCATGTATTCATCCTCAATAGTCAATAATGACATGACTAACTTCCTTTTACTCATCCAACTAACTACTCTATAGAATAAATTAAACACATATCCACTAGTTGATTTTCTGCAGTTGATGTCTCCAACCTAGTTGGAATCGACAAAACATTGTACTTTGAATTATTTGTTGGTCTCAGTCTCCTCCATAACATATTGCTAAATCCGATGTTCCATGGATTTATCTAAACAATCTCTTTATAGTTGTTTAGTGATCTTTTCCAAGTGTTGACATGTATCTACACAATACTCCCACTACATGGGAAATATTAGGTCGTGCACATACCATTGCATACATCAGACTACCTACAACACTCACATAAGCAATGAATAACATGCAATCCTTTTCTTCTTCTATCTTCATATATTGTTCATTAAATAACTTGACTCTGACCGGAATAGGAACCTTAAATGATCGAATTTCTTGAATGTTGAAAAGTTTTAAGATCACCTCAATGTATTTCCTTTGACTTAACCAGATCCTTATACCTGCTCAATCTATTTGTATTTCCATTACAATAATGAATTTTGTTGCTTTGATATCCTTCATGTCAAAATTAAAGGATAACTACAGTTTCACCTCTTTTATGATATCCATGTTATTACAAACCAACAACATGTCATTGACATATAAAGCTACATATACGAAGTGATCACCGACTTTTTCCAAATACACACAGTGATCCTACTGACTTATCACCAACCTCAACTACTTAATATACTTATTAAACTTTTGATACCACATCCTAGGTGATTTCTTTAGATCATAGAGGGACTTCTTTAGCTTAAATACTATATCCTTTTTTCCATCCACTATAAACACTTCATCCTCTATGAAGTGTTTCATTTTGATATCCTTCATGTCAAAATTAAAGGATAACTACAGTTTCACCTCTTTTATGATATCCATGTTATTACAAACCAACAACATGTCATTGACATATAAAGCTACATATACGAAGTGATCACTGACTTTTTCCAAATACACACAGTGATCCTACTGACTTATCACCAACCTCATCTACTTAATATACTTATTAAACTTTTGATACCGCATCCTAGGTGATTGCTTTAGATCATAGAGAGACTTCTTAAGCTTAAATACTATATCCTTTTTCTCCATCCACTATAAACACTTCATCCTCCTTCATATATATTTATTATTCAAGATCACCATGAAGAAATATGTATTTATATCCATTTGTTTTATCTCAATATCAAATGATGCAACTAAAGATATTAGTACTCTAATGGAATTTAGTTTAGCAACAAGTGAGAAAATTTCACCAAACTCTCTCCCTCAACTTGAGAATACCCTTTTGTTGCTAGTCAAGCCTTGTACTTCTCAAATTGACCCGTTGCATTCAATATTTTCTTGAATACTCACTTATTGCTAATGATTTTCCTTCCATTTGGTAATGCAACTAGATCCCAGGTCTCATTTTCCTTCAAGGACTCCATCTCTTCTTCCATGGCCCTTTTCTAGAGTTTTCTCTTTGTCGATTCAATTGCTTCTTATACTATCTTGGGATCATAGTTTGTGGAAGATAATGCAAAATAAGAGTGAAAGTTGAGTGGACTATGCCTTTCAATTTTTTGATGTGCTCGAATAGACCTCCTAACATATGGAGTTTTCCATTCCACCTCATCATCAGATTCGATCAACTCTCCTAAATCTATACTTTTGTCATTCATTTCAATTTGTTGCATTTATAGCTCCTATTCTCTTTTTACCTCTTTAATCATATAAGTGCCTCTAAATTCCCTAAAGATCACATCTCAACCATAAACTACCTTCATCATCACTGGGTTCCAAAACTTTTATCCTCTCCTTCCATCCTTGTAATTGATGAAAATGCACTTCTTCGACTTATAGTCAAATTTCACTTTTTTCTCCTTTGGGACACACACAAATGCCTTACACCCAAACATTTTAAGATGTGAAAGAGAGGGATTTTTCCCAAACCACACCTCATATGGATATTTTTCAACCAAATTCATCAGAGATGACCTGTTTACCACATAACATTCCATGTTGACTACCTCTACTCAATTTCATGTGTAGCATCTGCAGCATTGAGCATGCTCCTTGCTTTCTCCATTAGTGTCCTATTCATTCTTTCAACACCTTTGTTTTGTTGAGGTGTATAGGGAGTTGTGTTTTTTTGAGATATATTATGTTGTCTGCAGAACTAGTCGAACACTTTTCCACAAAATTCTACACCATTATTAGTTCTCAACATCTTGATATTTTACCAGACTGATTCTCCACAAGAGCTTTCAATTCTTAGAAATTCTTGAAAAAATCATATGTATTCCTCATAAAATACAACCACGTCATTATAGAGAAATCAGATTTGAAAGAAACATAATACTAAGGTATTCCTAGTGAAGGTACAAACATAGGTCCAAAGACATCACTATGTAT
Source organism: Pseudotsuga menziesii (assembly GCA_001517045.1). NCBI lineage: Eukaryota > Viridiplantae > Streptophyta > Pinopsida > Pinales > Pinaceae > Pseudotsuga > Pseudotsuga menziesii. Next base: position 91,782 of record LPNX010227652.1, read on the forward strand.
TAAATCTAGTATTTCCTTAGCTCTAGTAGCACTAGATGCAAACCTTACATGACTCTATTTTCCATAAATATAATGTTCATGGAAATCAATTTCTTCGGGAAATTTAGGGAGATGTTCGACCATTCCTTTACTATGCATAGAACATAGACCTTTCTCACTTATGTTTCCCATACATTGATGCCATAAAATGGTCGATTCGACTAGACAAGTAGTTTCCCATTGGACACATCACATACTACATTAGTGTTTTTGTCAATGTCTATTCTTCCCAATATTTTATACATATTTTCAAACTCAACTCCTCTCATTAGAACCATTTCTCCTTGTACCAATTTGCACATTTCTTTCCCAAATATAGACTCTACACTTGCATCATCCATTGTACTTATTCAGATCAGGTTTCATGCCAAACTTGGAATAATCAAGACTCCCAAAAGTGTTTCCTTTCTTCTGCCTTTCAACTTTAGTTGAACCTTTCCCCGTCTGACTATCTTGGTCGGTGAGTCATTTCCAAGAAAGAGATCACCATCATTGATATTATCATACTCACAAAACCACTCTCTGTGTGGTGTCATATCATACGATGCACTAGATTCAATCAACCACAAGTCATTATCCAACTATGTACTTATGGAGGCCAAATAAACATCACCTTTCTCCTCTTTCCTAGACTTGCTATCGACTGACCGAATTTCCTCAGTCACTTTAATTTTCTCAAATTAAGTCGATTTAGAGATTCTTCAAAGTTGCTTGAATTTTCCACACCGGCAACTTTTCTGCATTATTGAACCAGAGGATCTAGTGTTAGATCTACCCCTCAACTTTGAAATCCTATCACAGGTTTTTATTTTTCCTCTGTCTATTAGTTGAACTCATACCGATAGGTAACAGTCGATTTATCCTTCCATTTTATTTCATCTCATCTCTTCTAGCGATAAATCCAACCACATCATCAATATTTAATGTGGTATTATTGGTTCCAATAACCACGACTAGACTATCCCACGAGTCTAGCAATGAACATAGTAGACTGATGCATTTTCCCTCTTCGATGATTTTGATAAACATTGTCAATAACTGACTAATAATAGTGTTGAACACATTGAGGTGATTTGTGATTGAGTCACCTTCTTGCATCCCCATAAGGTACAAATTCTTATAAAGAAACAATTTGTTAACCATAGAATTGAACTGGTACAAGTTCCCCAATGTTTCCCATGATTTCTTTGTAGTGTATGCTTCTATGACATTCAACAATACAAAGTTTGCAAGACAAAGTTAGATGTTTCTTCTTAGCTTTCTATCAATATTTTCCAATCTTCCTTTGGCATACCCATTGGATTCTTTCTTGAATTGAATACAATCCTTTGTTCTCGATATACAAGGAGATCCTCCATTTTAAGCTTCCAAAGTTTAAAATTTTGTCCATTAAACTTTTCAATCTCTATCCTTGATGTGCTATCCATTCTAACTATAGATCAATGTTATAGAATTTTCACTACAAATAATGTTTCCCCAAATCTAAGATTGAAGCAAAACCTCAACAACAAAGACGCCCCGAAGACCCAAATATAGTTATGATATTAATCGTTAAGTCTATACAACAAAAATATTGAGTACATTTGAAAGTTGATTTGTATAGTTAAATTGTTAATTAGACATTAAGTGAACAATGGAATACACAACACATCAACACATAACACAAAGAATTTCCCTAGAAACCCCTTACTTGGGGAAAACCAATAAACCAGTGAGCTTTCGGCTCATCTATTATCAAGTATAAATTCACTACACTTGGGTGGAATTGACATAGAGCAGTGGACACAAATTGTTACACATGTGATTACCTTCACTCACAATATGCAACAATACACTATGCTTTCTCTTCCTCTATAATACATTTGATACACTCCATTGCATCTAACTAACTACTCATTAATGGTAGTCCATAACCTCATTAATGGTGGTCCATAACCTCTTAACTACTCATTAATGGTGGTCCATAACCTCCTAACTACTCATTAATGGTGGTCCATAACCTCCTAATAGAATTTGGTTATTCTGCTTTGAACTATCAACCGTAGTTTAATTCGTTGAGCTTCAATTCATCCAAATGTTAATCAAATTCATGCTTCCATCAACCAATTCATTTTCCTTTGACCAAAAAACTAATCTAGTCGGTTCGCCGACAAGACCATTCATCATATGTCACCTTCGACTACAACTGACTAACGCTAGTCGGTTATCGTCTTTGGCAGTCAATCTCATGAAAATAATATAACACTCCCAACACACATAAGAAAGGGGAAAATATGGATAGAGTTAGCTTGGAATATATATGGTCTCTTGAGATGTATACCTAGTGGAATTTTCTCCAACTTCAACTACTTGTCATCTAGTACACACATTAAGACAAGAGACACCTTCCTCAAATCCTTTGAACTCATATGTAATTGAAATACATCAACCAATGACATAGTCATGCATGCAAGTGAATTATAAGCAAGATATACCTATATGTAGATTATATCTAGTGCGATCTCATCAAGGGAAGATAAGATCTACCACATACATCATATGAAATATCAAAATGATAGACATTCAACCATTAATGATATGGTATGGAGAGGGGGGAACATATATTTCTATAAATGAATATATAGAATATTTAACATCAAATATTATACCTTGAAGTTGATTGTATATCTTCTCCAAGATCGTTGTTTCCAAACATTTCTTTATCTCACAATGGATGAATATCTATCTCACTATGAAACCCACTAGCATAATAATGCTCTCCAAATATCCTCTTCGCCCTTGAAGTTATTCCATTATATGGATGAATGGAGGAAGAGAATTAAATGAATCTAAACTCATAGGTACCCTCACATTCAAGTAGGATTAGGAGTTCCTCATTTAAGACATGTGGATCCAACTCATTTCTGAGTTTTACTCAACAAATAAGGCAATAATGAGGCTTCTAGAAGCTGATATTCCCCATAATGTATAAGAAGTAACTTTATCCCTCCATATAGTGGTGTAAGGACTGATAAGGGCCTATATTATTACCTATTATTAATGTTAAAGGAGTGATATGGCTCATTTTTACTAGGAAAATCAATTTCAAGTGTTAGAAATTTAGTGTTAAGACACAACAAGCATGTTGGGTCTTATATATAACCCAAGGGTGGAAAATAATGGTATAAGAGATGCCGCCTAAATTCTAAGTTTAGAAGACGAACTAATAGACAAAACAATTTATAATAAATATAGCTGCATCACAAGAGAAGGACAAGAAACAAAGAACCAAAATAAACATACAATCAAAGGTAAAATCACCCTACATAAATAATCCTTGAGGTAGGCATACCTATGCTCAAAATATAGACACTAAGCATGACCAACAAAAATTTACACTGTGGATGCGTGAATCAAATTCTCGACAATGGACACAAAAAAGTACACACTGCATCCATGTCATGACAAAAAACACAACCACCAAAAGTACACTATGGATCTATGCAGCCAAACATATCATAGCCATGAGTGGATACAATGTGGATCTATGATAGAGCATATAACAGTAATAGAATGAGCACAAGTGATAACTATCAAATCCTTTAAGTACTCAAATTATCAATGACATACTCCATTGCAACTTGATAGGGGTAGTGCAAGTGAGTGAGGTGCCCCTAGGCTCGAGGTATTAAACCAAATCCTCAATGGTACAAGTAAACACCATGCAAATAAATGTGTCGATGTCAAGCATGGGAGACATCATTTGATTATCAATAAATAAGGTTACCATTAAAAAACACAAGAGAACCCACTGATGATGATAATGGCCCTCCCAAGGAACCCAGTACAATCTAGTGAGTGTGAATAGATGAGATGATGTCGAACACTTATAGATTTGTTCAATCAAGATTCAATCAGTCAAACCCATTGTCGAACAAAAGGAAAATTTACACTAAGGAATGGAAGCTCCAAGGTACTAACTGGTTTCTAGATCAACCTGTTAGATGAGTAGATGATGTCGATATGAAGTGATCCATTGAACAAGGGTCTTAACATGTCCCCCATCAGTTGACATGAAGCATACACCAAGAGATTATAAGAAGAGATAGAGTCATCAAGTACACAGTAACATAGGGATGGTTGGAACAAGAGGTCAATAAAATTGTATATGTCTGACAGAGTTTTAAGTTCCCTTGAACATATAGCACAACACAAGAAGGAATTGAAAGCACTGAATCAAGATAACCAAAATGTATAACGTAATGATGTATGAGGAATTAAAGTGATATCCATGATGTTTGGAAGAGTAACCATTCGAAGGAGTATAATGACTCAAACTGATGGTACACCTCTGTAGGGAAGCTATAACCCAAATATAAGACACATATGAAAACATATGCCATGTTCAAGGTGACACAACTGATTGTTACCACATCAAAAAATAGATCTAAGTGCCCCCCCACTATTTTTTTGGTGTGAAATAATCCCCCTCATTGTTTTACTGTTGGAGACATTTACCACCTTACACACTCATTTTGGTCAATTTGGCCTAGTTAAACCACTATCCTAAGTATTATTGGCTTAATTAACATCAGAGGAGCACTAGATGACATCAGCTAGATCACATCGATGCCTACCTTCAGTCAAGGAGGCTAACTTAGCCTTCTCCTAAATTCGGGGAGGCTAACTGGAGCACTTAGGGGGTGATCTGAGTGTAATTAATGCACCATATTGCTAACTAATGGTTACAATCAGTTAAACATGGTAGTGAAGGCACCTTCCTTCATTGAATTGATTATTTAATGATTATTTAATGAATTGGAGTCAACAGGGGCGCCTCCAACCACTTATGATGTTCAGTTACACTTCAGTTAACCTCATCGGGGTTCATTTGAGTCATTGATGTGCTAGCACTTGATGGTTGGCTTGCTGTGACATGTGTCTGAACTCTTTTAGTTAAGACTCAGTCATTTATTGCACTCCAACTTCAGTTAGGGCTCAATTGAGTCAATTAGGGTTTTGATCAGTGGTTAACTTGAGTGTTGACTATGGCATACATTCAGTTAAGCTAGACTCACTCATTCAATTCGAATGACCTCCTTGAGGATTCAAATTTCTCATTCATTCATGCTTGTAGCATGACATTGGATTGTATTATCATTCTTTCATTTGATTATACAGAGCGGCTACTCATTCTGTAGCCTGATTACACCATTTTCATGAGTTATTTGTTATTAATCTTTGATGAGACTTGTGTTTAGTCCCTAGATCACTATGCAAGATTAATATGGTATCAGAGCTCATGGCTAGAAAAATATTAGATCTCTCAAAAACAAGGTTTTTGACAGATCTTGCATGAAAAATTGAGCAAATCTCAAAAATTCTAGCACTGCACCAGAAGCCAAGGCTTACCACTTAATACCCCAAGTAAGGAAATTGTTGGTCAAGCTTGCTTGATCAACTATGCTGGGTGTGATGAAAGCCTAAAATATGCAGGCTGTTTGACCTTACGGTGCCCCTTTTTGTTGTGATTTGCAAGTTTTAATAGGTACAACTTTGAATGGACTCATCAGTTCCTCTTCTCACCCCATTCACAAGCTATTCAGAATGGAAGTTGAAGAAGATTGCATCTCTGAAGAGATGATGTCTCTATGAGGTGTCTATTGGACTTGGAAAAGAGTCTTATGAGAATGATAATGACTGGCTAAATGACAGTGATAGATATTTTGGAGCAATATGTCTGGCCCTTTCTCCTAGCTTGCGCTACCTTATTGGTTCTGCTGAATACCCAAAGGATCTCTGGACAAAATTGTACAGAACCTTTGCCAAGCACAATGAGGATCATAATAGCACTTTGGAGATCACATCCAGCACCACAAGAGTTCTTTACTCAAAATTATTGGCCTCTGCTCTCTCTGATGAAGTTTTTCAAGATGAAGAAGAAGCAGAATCTTCTACACAGTCAATTCGAATTGAAGAAAGTATCCTTGCAGTGACTCCTCCTGTTGCTCCAGAAGTTTATGAGATCTCTGATATCTCATCTCCTCATATGGCTGAAACAAAAGAATACATTTGAATCTCTGATATTGAAGAAAAATACTGCTGCACTTCCATGCAAACATTCACCGGTGAATTTCCTTTGAATTCTGTACAAAATTTACCAGTAATTGCTTCCGAAAGTGAAGAGAAAATTGATTTTTCTCCCTCTAATGTTGCTGCTGGTGTGAAAATATGTGATGCCTTGGATATTTTGGAAGAAATATCAGATTATAAGAGTGACACATTCACTCCCCATGATCTAGATCTTCCAGCAAAATCCTGCAGGATTGCATGCACCAAAATTCGGAATTTTGAAGAAAAAGACAACTGTGCATCCACCGTCTCAGTTGACCATACTTTTGGATCTAATATGAACCTTATTGTATCTGATATGATCTTATTTGGATCTGATATTATATTTCTTGGTTCAAAATTTCAGGTTCATAAACCTTCAGTACTGCTTGTAGATGTTCCAATCAACGGTGTGAAGAAACAAGTACAGCAAGTCTCCTTTGAAACTGCTGCTGGGGATTTGATTTCATTTCACAGTTTTGGATCTGTTGTGAACCTATTTGGATCTTATTTAATTTCTTATCTGATATTATTTTGTTCAAAATTTAAAATCCAAGATCTTTCAGTCATGCCTGTAGCTGCTGTCACCAATTCCGATGTGAAAAATCAAGTACCGCTCTTTCTCTTCAAAACTGCTGATGGGGATTTGGTGTTAGTTTCCTCAGATGAGGTTGCTGGTATTTTATTATGTGATTCATTAGCTATTTCAGAAGCTATATGATATTATGGAGCTCAATCATTCTCTCTCCACAGTCCCAGGGCTTCTCTACCTTTGGTCACATGCTCATCTCCTCACAAAACTAGTAAAGAGGAAGACATTCTGCATCCGCTTGGACACTTGCTCCTAAGAATTGGGGATAATTTTACCACTCATGGTTTGCTGTTCAAGGCTGAAATATATCAGTTTCTTGAGTGTTCCACACATGGTTCAAATCCTCGATAACCTTTGCTCTCTCTTCATATGATTTCAGCTACTCGACATGGGTCCAGTTTTCATCATGCAGTTGTTTATATTTCTGATTCAGTTGAGTGCATTGTTCTTCTTCCAAAGTGGAAGATTCCTCTAGACATATTCATTTAGTTTGGATTCAGAGGTTCACATACACAGTCTCAGGATGCTGCTGCATAGAAGAACCAATTCTTGATTTACTGCTTAGTTTGAGGGGGGGTATTTTTCCCATGAGGCTTTCCCCGTTGCCTTGGTTTATTAAGTAGTTACTTTATTGTACAGGGTGACCTATGGCCTTTGTTTCCAGGGCCCTAGAATTTTTATGCATTTATGTTTTCTAACTCCTCCTGAGTATAGCTTAAGGGGGGGTGTTGGAGACATTTACCACCTTACAAACTCATTTTGGTCAATTTGGCCTAGTTAAACCACTATCCTAAGTATTATTGACTTAATTAACATCAGAGGAGCACTAGATGACATCAGCTAGATCACATCCATGCCTACCTTCAGTAAAGGAGGCTAACTTAGCCTTCTCCTACATTCAGGGAGGCTAACTGGAGCACTTCGGGGGTGATCTGAGTGTCATTAATGCACCATATTGCTAACTGATGGTTGCAATCAATTAAACAGGGCAGTGAAAGCACCTTCCTTCATTAAATTGATTATTTAATGAACTGGAGTCAACAAGGGTGCCTCCAACCACTTCTGATGTTCAGTTACACTTCAGTTAACCTCATTGGGGTTCATTGGAGTCATTGATGCGCTAGCACTTGATGGTTGGCTTGCTGTGACATGTGTCTGACCTCTTTCAATTAAGACTCAGTCATTTATTGCACTTCGACTTCAATTAGGGCTCAATTGAGTCAATTAGGGTTTTGATCAGTGGTTAACTTGAGTGTTGACTATGGCTTACATTCAGTTAAGCTAGACTCACTCATTCAATTCGAATGACCTCCTTGAGGATTCGAATTGCTCGTTCATTCACGCTTGTAGCATGACATTGGATTGTATTATCATTCTTTCATCTGATTATACAGAGCAGCTACTCATTCTGTGGCCCGATTACACCATTTTCATGAGTTATTTGTTATTAATCTTTAATGAGACTAGTGTTTTGTCCCTATATCACTATGCAAGATTAATATTTACAAGCACGAATAAGGGTTGGAAAGAAAACTCGATGGTGTCTTTTTCATTCAGTTTTAACAAGAAAAAAAAAAGATATTAAAGGACACTCATTATTTATATTTTACATGGTTTAATGAGCACAAAAAAAAGATAAAAGTATGCTCATAAAGTATTTTTTTCATGGTTTAATGGGCAGATTAAAGAGACAAAAGTAATTTCACATGGAGAGAACATGTAGCTCAAAAGGATGCATCTATGTTCCAAGCACATGGAAGATACCTAAGAAAAGTGAATGTAACAAGATACTAACAAGAGTGGTCCACTTATAGTAGTAGTTCTCTCCATAGGTTGAGGATTCAGTAAATAGTGGTGAGGTAATGCAAAATAGCAATAGGTCAATGGTGACTGCTACGATGTGATAAATAGCCAGGAAAACAACGATGAAGCAGTAGGAACTAGTCTAATAGAGGAAAATAAGTGATGCACAAATTTTATATAAATAATCCACCTTAGTACCATGGCCATATACCTTAGGCACTTTTCATTTGCTCCCATGCAATGTTCTATGGTCTAGACTTAGGGATATTGATCATTTACTAATAGTTGAGGCGCTCCTGGTTGATCATTCTAAAAATTGAGGTACACCAAGTTGATCATTTTGACAACCTAGGTGACCTCATTGATGAAAGTGAACCAGAATACACTTCCACATCCCTAGATTTAGGGATTGTGTTTGACTTGAGGAACTAGTGCATGTTTTTGGTGGTTTTTGGCCTTCCTTGGGAATTTATTTTCCTCATTGGGACACTCCCACTCACCCATGTGCTCACCCATGTCTATCATGCATTAATTTATGTTCCAACATGCCTCACCCTCGTTCACACTAGCATTCATGATAATTTGGAATGATTACAAGGTTGATTGGTTGACCTAGGGGGGTTTGAGGGTCAAATCTTGAGCTGACACTTGTATGTATCAAAATGGCCTCCAAGGCCTCATTATTTTTCCCTATTGTAATATATATCTGATCCATACATAGTTACATGCTGTACAGTCATAATAATATATGTTATTGACCTCATGTGTGTATATTATTTTCACTCTTTCAACTATTTTGTGCATATTTTGTGAGCAATATCGAATCATGAGAATCTAATTGGCTCCTAGATCCTATTGTGAATCAATTATCACTTGGTATCAGAGCTATTTGGAGCTACAAATAAAATCCATAGTGTTTGAGCTATTGTTTGAGGGATTTTCCATATAGATTAGAGTGTTTGTCTTGCAGGTATAATCAACAATTTGTCACCAACAGCGCAAACAGAAATGGAGCAAACCCATTTTTTTCTAACCTAATTCAACTATTTCAAATGGAAGTCCAATATGGTGATCTAGATGAGGTCAAAAGGCATGTACAGGGTCACCATGGGGACTGAGGTTGAACCAAAATCTGTTGTTGAGAAATCAAAGTTCTTAGTGTTTGGAATGCATTGTCTCAACATTTCAAGAGACTTTATCTTCCATGTAGACAATATAGATATTTCCAATGAAGTATGGCTCAATCTTCAAGCATTTTTCAGGAATACTGATGAGATGAGAGGTCACCCGCTTGAAAATGAGCTAATCTCACTGAGTCTAGCTCATTTTGAGACAATCCAGGACTTCTTCACCAAGTTCAAATCATTGGTGCTTCATCTCAAGCAATGTGGCATAGAGAAGAAGGAGGAACGGCTCATATTCTCCATACTTTCGAAGCTAGGGCTAGAGTATTCATTGTTGGTATCCACATTCCACTCTAGCAAGATGACAACTTGAAACTAGCGTGTGCCTTCATTGGATGACTTCATGGAGTCGCTGACTCAAGTGAAAGACAAGATAGTGAAAATGGGCACCATCAAATTCGGTAAGGATCAACCTCTTGCTATAGGAGTTTCGAATCCATCCAAAGGCAAGAAGAAAGCCAAGGATTTGAAGCAAGAAGAGAAGAAGAAGAAAGAAAGAACCAAATATTCAGATGGGGGTTTGAATCCTTGCAAGGATAAGGACAAGAAGAAGAAAGCGAAGACCAAATGCACCCACTATCACAAAGGGTGGCATCCAGAGGTTGCATGCATGAAGAAAACCATAAACATGATGATGCAGATGCTTGAGAAGAACAACATCCCATTGCCTGAGAGTGCAAGGAAGAAGGATAGAGGTTTAGGCTTAGACAACAAAGAGAGATTCCATGCATTGGTTTTTGGTTCTTCATACTCTTCTTCCTTCATCATAGATTCAGGAGCTTCCAGGCATATGGCCTCTGTAGAATATTTCTTTTCGACCATGTATTTGACAAAGGCCCAAATGTTCGAATGGGTGATTATTCAAAGATCCAAGTCAAAGGGATTCGCAGGATCGATCTTGATGATGTGTACTTCAATAATGTTTTGTGTGTACCTGATTTGGAAGTGAATCTAATCTCAATGTACCAAATGAATCACAATGGTGAATCCAAGATAGTAACATTTACTCCATACATAGTAGAGATAGCAGAAATCTCTACAAACAAGGTGGTGGCATTGGGGTTTGCTGATCATCAAGCAAGAATATGCTCTAATTTCCTTCCCTAATCCAGAGGGAATGTGCTCCTAACTCATTCCAATGAGATAAGAAAGTTGTGGCATGAGAGATTCGACCATCTAAACTACATATACCTCCAGGCATTGAGCAAATAAGGCATGGTGGAAGGGCTTCCTAGGATTCCTTCGGAGAAGAGAAAGGACTTGAAAAATCAAATCAAGGAGTCCATAATAGTTGGATATACTGAATATGCAAAGGGATAAAATCTATTTTATCCCTCATCTCACGAGACCTTCATTGAAAGGAGTGTTCAATTCGAAGAAGAATCATGGAAGAGACTGAATTTGCTCAAGGGGAATGCTCACATCTTCCACTCCAAGATTATGCAAGTGATGAGTTTATTTTTTATATTTCTGATTTTTATATGGCTGAAGATTATTATTAAAATCATGGCTTACCCATTCAGACAAAATGGGTTGAGAAAACCATTGAAGCAGCTAGGGATTTAGTTGGCGATCCACTAGATCCTAGAAAGACTAGATCTCAATTTCACACTTATTTCTCTACATGTGAAGTGAATCTTGTTGAAAAATGATTCATGATGGTTGGATCTAATTATAAATCATATTAGGAATCATAACTTGATCCAATATGGAAAACAACCATGCAAGAAGAGTTCAACTCATTACAACACAATGAGACTTGGGAATTTGTTCCATTGCCCTCAAAGAGGAAACTAGTGCAATGCAAATGGGACTATAGGACCAAAGTGGTTGCTGACAGTTCTAAATAAATTATAAGGCCAGTTTGGTTTCCAAAGGTGTCTCTCAATTCCAAGGAGTGGACTATACAGAGACATTTGCACCGATTGCAAAGATGGACTCTATTAGGCTAGTTTTAGCCATTACTGCATCTAAGCACTGGGAGGTTCACCACATGGATGTGAAGAGTACATTTTTTATGGTGAAATTAAAGAGGATATATATATGCAGTAACCTGAAGGTTTAATTGAGGATCCTTCACTTGTATTCAGTTTAATGAAGTCTCTCTATGGCCTCAAGCAAGCCCCTAAGGCTTAGTATGCCAAGATGGACAATTTTCTTCCTTCACTTGGATTTGAAAGATGCAAGTATGATCCTAATTTTTATTTGCAGCCTATTGGTGATGTATTTCAGGTCATTGTACTCTATGTTGATGATATTTTAATTACAGGTAGCTGCACTAAATAAATTGGTTCAATCAAGTTTCCTTTGCACGGTGAATTTTCCATGACTAATCTTAGATTGTTGAAGCAATCTCTTTGTTTGGAAATTGAGAAATATGAAGCAGGGATCAAAGTTAGTCACCTATTATTGAATTCTAAAATGGATGAACGTAAGGAAAATAAGTGCCCGTTCATTTCTGGTACAAACTAGGTGAATTTGGTGAGTCTCCATTGATGGAAAACTCGTTGTATAGACAGCTAGTAAGGATTTTACTATATCTTACACAATCTCGACTAGATTTGGCATATGTTGTAGGTGTTGTATATAGATATATGCAACAGTCTCATTATATCCATTGGAAGGAAGTCAAGAGTATCCTTCACTCTATGCAAGGAACCAGACACTTCGAGGTACACTATGCTATTGGTTCTCCACTAGAACTAGTTGGATTTACTGATTCTGATTGGGTTGGTGATCCCATTGACAGGAAATCCACTTTAGGTCGTGTATTCATGCTTGCAAATGGTCCCATATGATGGTGAAGCAATAGATAACACACCATCTCCCTATATTCAGCTGAGGCCGAGTATAGAGGAGCAGTGAACGCAGCTACACAATGTGTGTGGTTGCAAGGTATTCTTTGGCAACTTGGAATTGAATTTGATTCACCCATAGTCATTTTGTGTGAAAATAAAAGTGAAATCAAGATTTCCATTGATACATTGCAGAGGCATAGGAACAAACACATTGAGATACACATGCACTACATCTGGAGTTTGGTGCATGATCAGGTGGTAGCCTTGTAGTATTTCCCATTTGCAGAGCAAACTGATGACATTTACACCAAGTGCTTCACAGAGAAGACCTTCACCTATATGATATCCCTTATTGGAGGTTGTGATACATGGTGATATCTACCATTAACTTTTATATTTTTGGCTCCATGTCCATTTTTTAGGGGAGGTTTTGTTCCCATGTGGTTTTCCTCCTTACCTTGTTTTTATGGACAAATAAAATTTTCTGTTGCATGAGGTGACTTGAGACTTAGTTACCAAGGCCTCCGTGATATTTTGGATAAGTTGTACTAAGTTAGGCTTAAGGGGGGGTGTTGTAGAAATAATACACCTTACTACCATGTTCATATACCTTAGGAGCATTTCATTTGCTTCCATGCAATGTTTTATGGTCTAGAATTAGGGATATTGATCATTTACTAATAATTGAGGCACTCTTGGATGATGATTCTAATAGTTGAGGGCTCCAAGTTTATCATTCTGACAACCCAGGTGCCCTCATTAACGAAATTCAACCAGCATGTGCTCCCCCATCCCCAGATTCAGGGATTGTGTTTGACTTGAGGCGCTAGTGTATGTTTTTGGTGGTTTTTGGTCTTCCTTGGGCCACTCCCACTCATGCATGTGCTCACGCACACCTAGCATGCCTTCATTTATGTCCCAACATGCCTCACCCCTGTTCACACTAGCATTCGTGACTGTTTGGTATGATTAGGAGGATGATTGGTCCACCTAGGGGTCTTTGAGGGTCAAATCTTGAGCTGAAACTTGCATGCATCCAGATGGCCTCCAAGGCCTCACCAATTTTCCCTATTGTAATATATATTTGTTCTAGACATAGTTACATGTTGGATAGTTATAGTAATATATGTTATTGACCTCATGTGTGTATGTTATTTTCACTCTTAAGTTATTTTGTGCATATTTTGTGAGCAATATCAAATTGTGAGAATCTACTTAGCTCCTCGATCCTACTGTGAATCAATTCTCACAACCAAAACGAAAAAACAAAAAGTGGGAACCCTTTCTGCGTAAGGCCATAATAATGATGAAGAGAAAGAGCATGCATCTTAAATTTCAAATCATGAGGGTAATATGGAGGGTTCTCGACCCTACTAATAAAAACAACATGGGCATTGAATAATAATATGGCTACTAATTTAGAATTCCCATGTGGGGTAGGAACTACCATTATGACGAGAAGTATGGAAGGCTAAGTTGCAACTAGGTGGGGTCAAACTTAAGGCATAGTGAGGGAAAATGTGACAAAAAAATGCAATGGTGAAATCATGGAAGTCCTATCACTATATGTTAGCTAGAAACATATACCTCAAGTTCATTGGATGTCGCTAAAAAACCCCATATCACAACCATCAAGTCTTGAAAACATAGCTAAAACAAACTCCAAAACACCCATCTATAATCCAAAAAATAAATTAAAAAAACAAAGAACAAAAGCACCAATGTTCAACGCTTTTTTTTTTTTTAATGTCTATGGGGTTTTAAATATTTTGTGATACACATAGACACAAAACATACATCCAAAATAAAAGAACACTCAGTGCATAGAAAATAAAAATGCACACCACACAACACTATGATGCATAATGTACAAAGCACCACATGATAATGTGGCCTAAATGTAATTGTCAAATCTGGCTAGCTCATTCGATTAAGGAGTGGGTATCGTTAGAAAGGAGACCTATGTTTAAACCCCTTAGGGGTGGGCTAGTTGGGAGGAGACACCCAAAAATACAACCATGTTAAGGGTTGGTGTGTCCCAGGCTGGGTGTGATCCTTAGGTGATTTTTATGGCTTAGATGCCCCTAGGATGCAGTTTCTTAGCAAATGGTGGAAATGCACTAGCTCTGAGTGACGGGAATTTCTTAACAAATAAAAAAAATGTGTCCTAAATGTAACATTCTTTGTCCGAAAACCCATTCCATGATTTCCTAGGCTCCCCACAAATAATGTCGTTCTCAGCATGATTGGAAAGGGCCATTTTTTTCTTCAAAACATGACTTGCAAAGTTTGGTAAGATGCCCCCATATTGATTGAGAAAGGGAAGTGGCTTCCCTCAGCATGACTTGCAGAGGATCCATTAACATGACTTGCATATAGGCTAATGGATTTGTCCTTTGTCTTGAATTCTTACACCTATGCCTCCTCATGATCTTGGATATTTGTCCCAAGGTCTCTTCTGAATGTAAATCATGTGTCAAAATGGGATACTTATCACCATGAGATGGAACAAGATCAAAACATGGAGGTTTATCAAGATTGGTCATGGAAGGAGGAAACATAGCTTTATCAAACTTGAAAGATAGGGACACTACCGGGATTGAATTCACATGATGAATTGGAGATGATGCAACATAAAAAATAGGGAGGGGAAAAGGAAAAGTACCCATAAGGGATGAATCCTTAAACATGCCTACCCCCACTCTAAAAAATGTCGAGTTGGTGGAACTAACGAGAGGTCACTATGTGTTCCCCTCTATATCTAATCCACAAACATGCAACACAAAAGAAAGATGAAAATATGGATGGACTTGCCTTGGTGTAGATATGGCCTCTTGAGATGTAGATCCAAGTTGATGTAAATCTAGTGGAATTTGCTCCAACTCCAACTACCTATAATCTATACACATTAAAATTTACGATAAGAGACACCTTCCTCAAATCCTATGAATTCATATGCACTTGAAATACATCAATTAAAGACATAGTCATGCATGCAAGTGAAATATAAGCAAGATCTACCTAGATCAACATTAGATATAATACGATCACAATCTCTTAAAGGCAAGCTCAGATCTACCACACACATCATATGAAATATCAAAATGATACACATTCAACCATTAACAATATGATNTCATTATAGATCTTCTCCAAGTTCTTTGTTTCCAAAACTTTCTTTATCTCACAATGGATAAATATTTTTATCTCACTATGAAACCCATGAGCATAGCAATGCTCTCCAAATCTCCTCTTCTCCCTTGAAATGCCTCCCTTAAATGGATGAATGGAAGAAGAGAATGAAATGAGTATAGAGTCTTAAGTCCTCTCCCATTTAAGTAGGATTGAGACTTCATAGGTTAACACATGTCAATCCAACTCATTTCCCAAATTTACTCAACAAATAAGGCACTAATGAGGCTTCTAGAGGCTATCATTCTCCATAATGAAACAAGAAGTGACTTTTCCCTCCCTATAGTCATGTAAGGAGTGATAAACTTATAGTATTACCTCTTATTAATGTTAAAGGAGTGATATGGCTCTTTTTTACTAGGGAAATCAATTTCAAGGGTTAAAAAGGTAGTGTTAAGGAACAATAAGCATAAAGGGTCTCATATATGCCCTAAGGGTGGCAAATAATGGTATAACAGAGAATCCTATTGACCAAAGCATGCACTTGACTAGAGATCCCATCGACTATACAACCATTTGACTAGAGTACTTTTTCATCATAGACCAATAGTCCATTAACCACAAGGATGATGTGAGAATCAACCAAGGAATCCTATCAATTAAGCACCGACCAGCCATTTTAATCACTATTAATGTTTGTGAAGTCGACCAAAACAGTTATCGACCTGCTACCCATTGCAATTACCCAACCACACATACTTTTTGTAAGGAGTTAATTTTTATGTTTTTGTAAGGATTTTTCATATGATCTCACCGTAATTATGGTAATGTGTGTATCGTTGTAAAATAAGTAGTGCCATGAAAAATAAATTCAAAAGACTTAGTCAATCCATAGTGTGAAAACCAACCTTATTTCAAGTTCTAGTTAAATCCACAAAGTCACTCTACTGTCAAATTTATGAAGAAAAGTTGGTTGAATGGAGGAAAAATAGAGAAATATGTGTCAAGTTAGTTGAGTTAGTAATGTTGAAGAGTGAATCTATTATAAATTTTTGAATTTGATTAGTCTTTGTTAAAGAACAAAGGGGATGAAATGTACATCTTTGAGGTAGACGATCTCCTCTGCCATTGTAATATAAGTTAGTCTCTAGTTGACTTTGTTGATGCTTAATCGACCATTCATTTTTGTCAAGTCAAGTCAAGTTGAGTCACTGTCAATACTCCAATACATTGCCGGTACACCGACAACATTACAAAGCGGCCCATGAAAAGAGACATTACATACCACACATAAAAGAGCTTAATGACCAGATTATGACATAAGAACAACTAAATTTATTGATCCCCCTAGTGTTTAATTGCAGAGAAGTCTTTGGGTTGTGACCTTGAAGGCCAGAAGGTAGAGAAATGGTAGGTTACTTTAGCACATAAGGTAAGACACCCACACCATGGAGTGTTATGTAGGGATGGTTTGAGCCAATACCGAAGACTCATGAGCTACACGTGCACCTACCTGATTGAAGACAAAGGCTAAAGAGTAATAGGTCATAGTAGAACCTTGTATATGTGCATCTTCCTATTAAGTTAGTGGTTATTGTGAATGATTTACGTATACATACCAGTATGCATGGTTGATGCATAGTAATGATACTTTGGTAGGAGTAGAGACCCATAATGGTGCTACAAATTTCTTTATTCTCTTCGAGACAAATAATAGTTTTGGGTGGGAAAGATGTTGAGGAGGCCTCTTAGGTCCCATACATGTCATCATATTCATGTAATAATTTATTATAATGCCTAAATATACCTTAAATGGGTGATTGGTTGGAGCAAGGGAAATAGCTCCAACCACCCATATCATTGTATAAATAATCATAAAAAATAAGAATACAAATGGGTTGGATGTCCCTTGAAACCTATTCATCTTCACGTTATGACTATGTGTGTGCATCATATCTTTTTTTGATTGCATAAAATCTTAGTAATCTCAACATTACTCCACTATCATATCTTTTTTTGAATGCATAAAATCTTTGTGATCTCAACATTACTCCACTACTAAATTGAAAAACTTATAGACATATGCTAAATTGAAGAACTTATAGACATAAAGAATAAAAATATACACACTAAATTTTATAAGTTTCAATGCATAAAATCTTCGTAATCTCAACATTGCTCCAATACTAAATTAAAAAAAAACTTATGGAAACACTTGAGGACATAAAGAATAAAGATATGCACACTGATTTTTATAAGTTTCAATGCATAAAATCTTCGTAATCTCAACATTACTCCACTACCAAATTAAAAAAAACTTATATCGATATAAAGAATAAAGATATGCACACCAATTTTTATAAGTTTCACTGCATAAGATCTTCGTAATCTCAACATTACTCCACTGCTAAATTGAAGAACTAAAGGATATAATGGATATAAGGAATAAAGATAAGCACACCAATTTTTATAAGTTTCAGGTTTGTATTTTGTATTTTAAAGGATAAGTACAAAATATACTCCACTAAAGAGCGCGTTATTCTGAGCACCTCGGTCACCTAAATGCTCAGTAAAGTCACGGGCTCGTTATTGGTTCAGCTGAAATTATGAGGTAAGCGCCGGGGTATATGGTGGACTGCCAAACGATGAATGGCAATGTTATCGAGATGCATTGACAGAGCAATGGTCAATCATTCCATAATATCTCCATCCACTACATCACTTTTTTATTCCTGACTTCACACGATCTCTGGCCAGAACAGTCGGAGGGATGCCATGTCTCAACATAGCGGCATCCAATATCTGTATGTGCTCCTCATACGTACATCCATTCTCTTATTCCATGAAATCTTGCATAAATGCTCCCTTGTAACTGGACATTATTCTCGATCCCAGAGCTGAAATGCAGTGAGAATCGTGCTACGGGCTACAAGGCTGCATGCATGCAACCTGGTCAAACTAGTAAGCGTGGAAATAGCATTGGGATTTCTTGTTCTTGGCCAACATTGTTCTGAGCATTGCTTGGAAATTTGAAAATTGAATTCTTTCAGAGCTCTTATATTTATGATAAGTCTGCACAAATATTCAAGAGAAGTAGGTTTTAGTAAGCCTGTCAGTATTAGCAATTACTCATTATCACTCCCCATCTTGTATTTCCTCTAGCTGGATCGAAACTCGATTCTGGGACGTGTGGATTCTGAGAAAGTCTGCACAGATATTCAAGAGAAATAGGTTTTGTAGGTTTTAGTAAGCCTGTCACTATTAGCAATTACTCATTTTCACTCCCCATCTTGTTGCTGGATCGAAACTCGATTCTGGGACGTGTGGATTCTGAGAAAGTCTACACAGATATTCAAGAGAAATAGGTTTTGTTTGTTTTGGTAAGCTTGTCACTATTAGTAATTACTCATTATCACTCACCATCTTGTATTTCCTCTAGCTGGATCGAAACTCGATTCTGGGATGTGTGGATTCTGAGAAAGTCTGCACAGCTATTCAAGAGAAATAGGTTTTATAGGTTTTAGTAAGCCTGTCAGTATTAGCAATTACTCATTATCACTCCCCATCTTGTATTTCCTCTAGCTGGATCGAAATTCGATTCTGGGATGTGTGGATTCTGAGAAAGTCTGCACAGATATTCAAGAGAAATAGGCTTTGTAGGTTTTAGTAAGCCTGTCACTATTAGCAATTACTCATTATCACTCCCCATCTTGTATTTCCTCTAGCTGGATCGAAACTCGATTCTGGGATGTGTGGATTCTGAGAAAGTCTGCACAGATATTCAAGAGAAATAGGGTTTGTAGGTTTTAGTAAGCCTCTCACTATTAGCAATTACTCATTATCACTTCCCATCTTGTATTTCCTCTAGCTAGATCGAAACTCTATTCTGGGATGTGTGCAGGATTCTGAGAAAGTCTGCACAGATATTCAAGAGAAATAGGTTTTTTAGGTTTTAGTAAGCCTGTCACTATTAGCAATTACTCATTATCACTTCCCATCTTGTATTTCCTCTAGCTGGATCGAAACTCGATTGTGGGACGTGTGGATTCTGGATTTCTCAGCATGTCTCCAAATGCAATAGGCCGTGACTTCAGCAGCACTAGAGAGTTTCTATCATTGGGAGCACTCCGAGCTCTGGGTAGGCATCCAGATAATTATAGCTCTGAGAAACCTCCTGATCATGGCTATGCTCGATCCAATAAAACGAAGAATACGGTTGTTAGCATTATGCGCTCTGTGGTTAGGGCTATCTACTCAGTTCCTGTATCAGCGTGTACTTCTTGTCCCAGTATGGATTCTGATCACCACAAGGATCCGGCCTCTCTTGGAAGCCGAGTGACAGGAACCCTGTTCGGTTACAGAAGAGGGCGAGTGAATTTCGCAGTGCAGGAAGATCCGAGGAGCAATCCTGTAATGCTTCTGGAACTTGCGACGCTTACGAACTCTCTAGTGAAGGAAATGGCCTCTGGATTGGTGAGAATAGCTCTGGAATGCGAGAGAACTGTGAACAGAGAAAAGCTGTTTCAGGAACCTAGATGGACCATGTATTGCAACGGGCGTAAGGCCGGTTATGCTCTGAAGAGAAGCTGGTCTGAGTCTGATTTGAGGATTCTGACTATGGTCCAGGCAGTTTCTATGGGCGCTGGTGTTCTGCCCGTGGAAGAAGAACTAGGGCCTGAAGGAGAGCTCATGTATATGAGGGCTAGTTTCGATAGGGTAGTCGGTTCAACAGACTCTGAAGCTCTGTATATGGTGAATCCTGATGGAATTGGAGGACCCGAGTTGAGTATTTTCTTTCTCAGGATTTAATGCCTTGCCCTAGAGATTGCAGCAGTACTAATTCTTTTTAAGATGGAGTATAAATGCAAGGGTGAAGCTTGAGAGGACATCATGTTTCGGCTCATTTGACAGTTGCTGAAACAATAAAAGGAAAAGTGTTGTAATAGGCATGCACAGAAACCTTGCTGCGATGCAATGTTATAATCTTTAGGTTTTCTGTTGAACTATATATTGTTCTTTGAAGAACTTTCAAAGCAAAATTTGGAAACTTAACTCATAAACAGCGTTCTGTTCATTGTATAATGTTTTCGCTTGAAATGAAAATGTATAATCCAAAAAAACTACACAGGTTCTTCTAGTTCAGTCGTTTTTGGTTTCTTGTGATGCCACCACGCAAAGTTGTTCTTGTTCTGGTTCGAAATATCTATGTTCGTGTGTATTTTATGTACGAAGAGTTTGGTTTGCTTGAATTATATATGCTAATGCATTAATTTTGTAGGAATTCTTTTATGAAAAAATTCTAAAAATTTTGAGAAATTTCATGTTCATTTAAAGGAATTTTTTTGGTTTGTAAAAGTATATGTTATTGAACAGTTTGAAACGATTTAAATTATTGAAAAAATTAATTAATTTTTTCAAAAACATTAAATTATTACATAGTTACATAAAATCCATAAGTTTAGTAACAATGAAATCAAATAGTGTCATACTAAACCAAATGGTGTCGTAATTGATCATATAGTTTAGTGTTGTTTCAATGATATAAATCAACATAGCATTTAGAAGTAGTTTTTACATGAACACATATTTATAATCGAACAAATATATATATATATATACACATGCATACAAGTAAAGTCAATGAACAAAAATAGACTATATTAAAAGAAATGGCTAACAAGCTTAATATGAAATCAAAAAATGTTAAATGGTTTTTGAAAATATGTTGCCAAAATCGATGCTGTTCAACAACAATTTAATCTATGTAACATGCAGTTCTATGTAACAAGTAGTTGTTCTTGATCTTTTTGCAATTTGCTTGATGTATTGAGTTATATGGATTGATTCAATTTGTTGAGAGTTCATTGATAGAAAGCAACATTGCCCAAATAAAAGAGAAAAAGTTCATGTACAATTTATAATAGATTATGATATTTGTGAAAAAAAAATAATGATGCAAAGGGAAAGAACTTAACTGTAATTTTGTTTAGATTACTAAAAACAAAAAGCATTGAAAAAAAATTTCACATAGAAAGACATTCATGTTATTGATTTACTGAAGTGAGCTATATGCCTATAAGTAAATCTAATGGGCAAAAAACAAAAAAATCATCTAGCAAAACACAACCGTCAAGATTGATATAAAACAAAAAAATGTTGCACTGTGTTTGAAAGTTTGTTGCCAATGTAATAACATCATTAAAAGAGAAAGCATTTAGTGTATGTAACCCGTAGTAGTTAAAAGCTATTGCAACTTATCCATTGACTCATTTGTTGAGAGTTCATGGACCCAAAAAAACAATAATTAAAACCAAAAAATTGATGTTCTTAGAGTAACTTAAAGTATTGACCAATACATGTACATACACATGAAAGGACACTCACTATGAACACATTGTGTGTGTTAAATTTCTTTGTTTGACAACAATGTTTCATCTACAAACATGCATAAAACATGGTTAGTTGGCATGATTGTGACTAAAATACTAAATATATATAAAATAAAATTATTAGTAGATTGACTTATATATAAGTAACTTTTAAGAAGAGTTTTGTTTGCATATTTCATATTGACTACTTTTCATATTGACTACTGGCAAAGGAAAAAGGTACGATGATAATAATTCAATTATTCAAAAGAAAACAATTTTTTTTAAGTATTTTTTGTTACAAAAATATTTATTAATTAAACAAGTGAACTTGTAGGGTTAATAAAGGTAAAATGTCAATTTTAAAATTTGCAATCTATTATCAACATGGAATATATGGCAAATTTA
The DNA here is from genome assembly GCA_001517045.1 of Pseudotsuga menziesii. Classification (NCBI taxonomy): domain Eukaryota; kingdom Viridiplantae; phylum Streptophyta; class Pinopsida; order Pinales; family Pinaceae; genus Pseudotsuga; species Pseudotsuga menziesii. The sequence continues at coordinate 114,196 of LPNX010227652.1, forward strand.
AATATAAAACTAAATATAAAAAATGTAGAAGCTAATAATATTTTAAATAATAAACTAGATCAATGGAAAGTGGATACAACGTTTTGTAACAATGGAATTTTTTTTGTAATTTTCCTTGATAGCTTTGATGTGGAAAATATATATTTGGAATTACAGTAATAAAAAATAAACAAAAGGTGACACACATACATTGTAATTGATGGATATTTGATTATGTTGCTATGGATTCTAAGTTGCCATTAGAACTAAAAAAAGAGGTAGTAGACTAGTGCAATTTCCTAAGTATCATGCAGGTAGAAGGAGATATAAGTAACTACAATATTAAAAAAGGCAGTAAAAAAAGATATATTTCTAACTATAATATTAAAAAAAGACAGTAAAAATGATATGTGTGTGTTGCAATAGATAGTGCATATGCTGCTATGTATTCTAATTGTTTATGGAAAATTAGAACTACAAAAGAAGAAATAGATAGTTCCAAATTTCTACTTAATATATGTAAATTGTGAGACATATGACTAGCACCACAAGACATGAATGTGTGATTACATTGGTTTTTTTTTTATCTCTATTCTTGTGAATGTGTTTTTATTACGAAATGAGGGTTAGGGAGATTGAAAGGTTTTTGTGCAAAATTGTGGTTGTAGAGAAGATAGTTAAACTAGGTGGAAAGAAAAAAGTATCTAGAGGTCTTAGTGCAAGATATTGTTTTTGTCAGCAAAAAACATTATAACTTTGTATAGTAATCTATGAATTAAGATCACCAATATCAGAAGGAAAGGCTGAAATTCAAGAAGAAATGAATTATTAGCAAAGAAACTTGGTATCAAGTACAAAAGTTCATGTGATTGTACTATAAAACAAGGTTGAGCATTTGAGATTTTGATTTGACAAAAGGGAAATGCAATGGACATAACATATATTTCTATGAGAGTAAATAAGGGGATTTCAAGCACAATAAGAAAATGACAATGCGGGTTTTGAAAATCAAATGATAACAACAGTATTCATTGTGTATGCTTGAGGAATTGTCTAAAACTAAGGAATTTTCTGAAGTGGTTTAGATGTTCAAGGCACTATGTTTTGATAATGGATTATATTGAGGAAAGTTGTATAATTCTAGTAGAGGAAATTTGAGGTCTAAAATGGACCTCCTAAGGAAAATAATAAAATAATGTTATAAATTTTGAAGGAAAATACACACTACTTTTTGTTTTCATATTTTTAACTTATCTCCCTGTGGTTTTACTCAAATTTTGAGTGGGACTACTAGTTGGATGTGGAATTTAATTCCACGTCTAATGAGTATCCACATTCCATATTTTTTATGGACACAACCCCACGAAAAATGAGAAATACATTAAAAAAATATGTTACTTGGACTGAAAAATACATTAAACAATGTTTTATGTGAAAGTAACACATTGTTTTAATATATTTATATTTTTTCATGGGGATGGGTCCATCAAAAGTATGTTGTATGGGTACTCATTGAGAAATTGAATTATGCATCCAACATGTGCTCGACTCGAAATTTGAGTAAAACCACAAGGAGATAAGTTGAAAATATGAAAACAAAAAGTAGTTTTATATGACAAATATGCCAAGTCAACCATTATGGTTGACTCATTTTCTTCATATTCTATTGGTTCTTGAATTCCAATGCATCAATGGCTCATTTTCTTACAAGGCCCATTTCGGACCCCAAATTTCCTCTAATGAAGCAACTAGATTCTTTGTCTTAATTGTCTATTGTTGTTATTGACCTAGATATCATGTTTCTAGGTTCAAATAACCAAATAAAGTATTGTCAATAGAAAAGAGAGTCTGATAGACAATAGGTTTGTTGTACATGTTAAACTATTGTTGTAGTCTTGTGGTTTTATTGAATTTTAGAGTGACATAAGAATACTCGAGGAGTGTTTATTATAGTAGATGTCTATTGATTTTTAGATTCAATATGTACACTGTGATTATAAGGTTGGAATAACATACTTTGGTTTCCAAAATTCCATGTATAAGCTAGTTGTCTATTTTGAGTGAGGTAGAAAGGTTCAAGCTACTATTTTGTGAAGATGGATCTCTAGCAATGTGGTAGATGATCATTTTGATATTCAATATTTGACACGTAAGTTATTTGTCTACTTTGAATGGGGTAGGAAGGTTCAAGATGCTACTTTGCAAAGATATATATATATATATATATATATACTGAAATTCTAGATTAAATATGTTAATAACATGTCAAAAAAATAGCTCATGAATAGGATCAATGCTTTCAAATAGATAGCAATTTTTTTTGTCTCTAGACCTACTGACAAAGAGAGAAGCTTGAAGAGCCATCTGCATGTGTTTCTAATGTAGGAAGAGTGGTTGATGTTAAATACGAGGCATAGAAATGCAAAAAAAAAAGAATAAGACTTAATGTCAATGGGCATATTGACTTGAGGCTCATACAAAATAACCAAGGACTAAGATAGCTAGTTATTTGAGTAAAATTATTTTTTTAATATTTAATGTCTATTACACTGATTTATCTAGTGCTAGAGAACTTGTGAAAACATGAAGAGATACTTGGAAAACAATGTAAGAAATTGTTCTTTAGTTTCAAGCTACTGCAATGGCTATAGTTATCTACTGGGGTTAATTAGCTCTCGATGTTGAGTTATGTAAGTTTGTTGAAATGACTATTTTGCAAGGATGGATATGTATCAAAATGTATTATGTTAGATTATATAGCTTAGCGACGGGTGAAAAAAGGAGTTTATGAATAATGTTAATGGATTTATAGAGAGTGTGAAATAAAAGCCATAATAAGATTTATATGCTACTGGACATGTTGAAATGAAGGTAATACAAAATACGCAACAACTAACCTACTTAGTGATATTGATGTATATCGTAAATGTAGCAAGATGGCCAATGCATCAAACAAACACTTTCTTGGTTCATAGTGGAAGTTACCCAGTAGAAATAGATAATATTTTGACAAAGTGTTTTCAATCTCTTCCCCATTTGAATTTTTTATTCCAAAACCATGAGTTGTATCTAGAAACGTTTCCCCTACAAACTTTATCCATATCATCTATAAAGATAAATTAAGAAGTCAACAATATATCTTCAAAGCAAAATATTCTAGTTCCCTAAACCAACCAAATGCACCTACAATATTTCCAAAATATTTTGATGAAAATATAGGCAAAGATCCTACAAACATAACATGCAAAAGCAAATAGGGGAAAAATACCCCCCCGAAAAAACAAAGAACCCTATATTTGTTCTCTAGGTACATTTCTTTCAAGTATTGGGGACAAAAATTCAATGTCGAAAGAAGCAAAGGAAAAACTACATATCTTTATAGAATTTTTTTTGTTGCAATTTGATCACTCCACAACCCCCCCACACCCCCCCTCCCCCATTTCTTTCAAGTTGGGGATAAATTTCAATGTCGAAAGAAGCAAAGCAAAAACTACATATCTTTATAAAATTGTTTTTTTTGCAACTTGAGGAATAGTCTACAACTAAGGAATTTTTTGAAGTGGCTTTGTTGTTCAAGCAACTGTGTTTTGATAATGGATTATATAGAGGAAGGTTGTATAATTCTAGTAGAGGAAATTTGAGGTCTAAAATGGAACTCCTAAGGAAAATAATAAGATAATAGTTAAAATAATAAATAATATTATAAATTTTGAAAGAAAAGACACAAAAACTACTTTTTGTTTTTGTATTTTTAACATATTTCCCTGTGGTTTTACTCAAATTTTGAGTGGGACTACTCGTTGGATGGAGAATTCAATTTTACATCCAATGAGTATCCCCACTACATACTTTTGATGGACCCAACACCAAAAAAAATGAGAAATACATTAAAAAACGTGTTACTTCGGCTGAAAAATACATTAAAAATGTCTTACTTGAAAGTAACACATTTTTTAATGTATTTCTAATTTTTTATGGGGATGGGTCTATCAAAATTATGCGGTGTGGGTACTCATTGGATGTGGAGTTGAATTATGCATCCAACATGTGCTCGGCTCGAACTTTGAGTAAAACCATAAGGAGATAAGTTGCAAATACGAAAACAAAAAGTAGTTTTTTATGACAAATATGTCAAGTCAAGCATTATGGTTGACTCATTTTCTTCAAATTCTATTGGTTCTTGAATTCCAATGCATCAATGACTCATTTTCTTATAAGGGCCATTTCACACCCCGAATTTCCTCTATTGAAGCCACTAGATTCTTTGTCTTAATTGTCTACTATTGTTATTGACCTAGATATCATGTTTCTAGGTTCAGATAACCAAATAAAGTATTGTCAATAGAAAAGAGAGTCTATATTTTAAAAAGACAATAGGTTTGTTGTACATGTTAAACTAGTATTGTAGTCTTGTGGTTTTATTGAAATTTAGGGTGACATAAAAATGATCAAGGAGTTTTTATTGTAGTAGATGGCTATCAAGTTTTAGATTCAATATGTACACTGTGATTATAAGGATGGAATAACATACTTTGGTTTCCAATATTCCATGTATTTAAGCTAGTTGTTTATTTTGAGTGAGCTAGAAATCTTCAAGCTACTATTTTGTGAAGATGGATCTCTAGCAAAGTGGTAGATGGCCATTTTGATCTTCAACGTTCGAAGTGTAAGCTATTTCTCTACTTTGAATGGGACGGGAAGGTTCAAGATGCTACTCTGCAAAGATCGATATATAATGAAATTCTAGATTGCATATGTTAGTAACATGTCAACAAAATAGTTCATGAATAGGATTATTGTTTTCAAAGAGATTGCATTTTTTTTGTGTGTCCATAGACATACTGACAAAGTGTGAAGCTTGAAGAGCCATATGCATGTGTTTCTAATGCATGAATAGTGGTTGATGCTATACCAAGCATAGAAATGTAAAAAGAAGAATAAGACTTATATGTCATTGGACATATTGACTTGAAGCCCATACAAAATAGCCAAGGACTAAGATAGTTAGTTATTTGAGTAAAATTGTGTTTTTAATATTTAATTTCTATTACATTGGTGTATCTAGTGTTAGAGAACTTGTCTAAACAAGAAGAGATACTTGGCACATAATGTAGTAAATTGTTCTTTAGTTTCAAGCTATTGTAATGGCTATTATGATCTACGAGGGTTAATTAGCTATCGATATTGATTTCTCTAAGTTTGTTGAAATAGATATTTTGCAAGGATGTATATGTTTCAAAATGTATTATGTTAGATGATATATCATAGCAATAGGTGAACACAAGAGTTTATGAATAATTCCAATGGCCGTATAGAGAGTGTGAAACAAAAACTATAATAACATTTATATGTTACTATACATATTGAAATGAAGCTAATACAAAATAAGAAATGACTAAGCTACTTAGTGATATTGATGTATATCATAAATGTAGCAAGATGGCCAATGTGTTGAACAAACACTTTCTTGGTTCGTAGTGGAAGTTACCTAGTATAAATAGTTAGATTTTTTACAAAGTGTTTTCATTCTCTTCCCCATTTGAATTTTCTATTCCAATACCATGAGTTGTATCTAGAAACGTTTTCCTTGCAAACTTTATCCATATCATATATATAAATATATTAAGAATTCAACAATATATCTTCAAACAAAATATTCTAGTTCCCTAAACCAACCAAATGCACCTAAAATATTTCCAGAAGATTTTGATGAACAAGTTAGGAAAATATCCTAGGAACATAACATGCAAAAGCAAATAGGGGAAAAATATCTCTCCCTAATAAAACAAAGAACACTATATTTGTTTTCTAGGCACATTTCTTTCAAGTATTTGGGACACAGTTTCAATGTTGAAAGAAGAAAATGAATTTAACTACATATCTTTATAGAATCATTTTTTATCAACTTGTTAACCCCCCCCCCCCACCATTTTATTTTCAGGGGAAACCATGCATACATAACCTAGAATTTTTTTTTCTAGCTACTAAGAATAATCAAAGTTGCTCCACGCCTCTAGCTCAAATCAATTCTACAATTCTATATGCACATTTCCCCACTTGTCCTGAAATGCAAGTTTACACTACATACATTGATCTTCATATTAAAACAAGACAAGATGGAGATACAAAATAGCACAGCCAATGGTGGCATAACTTCCACCTTTCTTATTTTCCATTCCTACTAGATTACTAGCTAATATGTTTTCTTGCTTGAAGCTTTGTTTGGAATGTCCTATGTTCAATTTTCTTTATGTCATCATCAACAATTTGTGTATATTATTGTAGCATAATTTCTTGCAATTGACTATAACACCTCTAACATGACACGAACTTTTTGACAACACCAAATGATTTCTAATCTACACAACCTTGGCACAATATGCTTAAAGCAATGCAAGGAAGATGTTTAGCACAAAAATGCTTATAGGAAAAAATATCTAGACAACACATGCTCAAATTTTCAAGCTTAATTGCATAATTTAGCAAATTATACAGTGAACCAATAGTATCTTCTACTGCTAGAAGCTATGTGTGCCAATTTGGTGGTTTCAACACATCATGTTTCATTGGACCATATTTGTTTGCAAAAAGATAATTTTGCAAGTTCTCTTTTCGTACAACGTTGTTTTGCAATTTAGCACAACTAAAGTAGCCCATGATCTAGTAAACTAGTATTCATATGAATCCTTAACATTTTTTTTATTTCTTTCATTGGTTCTATCAATCGACTATAAACTATTTTTCTATATTTAGTAAATAAAATATTTCTCAATATGAACCAATCCTAGGAAAGAAGAAGGGCTATTGACATTGTTGACAATTATTGTAACTATATAAGAAATGTAGCTATAGTTCCTACGATTTATTTTTTTTACAATATCATATATATTACCTCTTTCCATCTGTCTAATTTTTTTTATCATAATTATGTTTTCTTCAACCCCACAAGAATAAAAACTTTTGGCTAATAAAAAATCATAAAAATTATTTTTACACAATACAAAGTCTCCTATGCTCCAGCATCCATGTATCTTGAAAAAATACTATATATCAAATATGCATTCAAGCTCTACTAAGAAATAACATTAACATATCAGAAAGATATAAATCCATCCAAACTCAAAACAACAATAAGAATGAGTTTCCTCCTTTTCGTCGCTCTATGCATATGAAAGTTACACTATTTTTAATAAAAGAACCATAGTAACACAACATGCAGGAGCACTATGGCAACTGGTGTCTACAATATTCAAATTCCCTTCAGCTAATAGTATTTGTATATGCACAAAATCAAATACGCTTTAAGAAAATTTAAAACAACCGATGACAAAAATATATAGTTGAATGCATATTTGCGGAAATCTACAATGAACAAGGGAAAAAAACACGTTGTTTTTTGGGGCGCTTCAATCGAGTAGCAGGGAAAAAGTCAAACTATTTAGAATCATTTTTAAAAGTTTCGCCATAGAAATATAATCAATTGCTCGATCGAATAATGTCTTCAACACATCAAAGCCAAAGACACTTGTGCAACTTTCAAAAACTCCATTCACATCCTAAATATATTATTTTGTTCTAAATGATTTTCCAAAGGCCTTCAAATTATTTCAATCTCTAAAGAACTCATTTACTATTTTTTTCAAAAGAAAACCTTGGCATATCCTTTAATAACGCCATGGAAGGGGTGTCGGAACCTTAACTAATAACTTAACATAAATTTCCTAAATCCACTCTATTATTAAAACTCTTAAATCCACTCTATTTCCTATCTTACTTTTTTATGTTTGGGGGAGGGGGGTCTTTTTCATAGTGGAAAGATTGAAAAAGAACAAAATTGTTTATAATACAAAACTTGGAGGAAATGAGTGTCGCGGGAAAGAAAACTAGTTCCAAGCAGTGGAATGTACCTATACTCAATGTAAGGAAGCATGTGCAGGATAAGGACACTCGGGTGATGTATCCTCCAAGAATGGGATAATCAACCTGTAAAAGCTATATGGAAATCTCTGCTTGACTAGGATTGAGACAAGATTAGGCTATATGGCTTATAAAACTAAAGCAGGTAACCGACATAAAGCTCAATATGACAAGAGGAAGCATGAAATGCAATTACAACTTGATATAAATAGGAGTCCATGTGGAAGATGGCTAGCATAAAGTTCAAGAAAGAATATGAGGTTCATGCTCAAAGACATGGCGGAACTATAAGGGACTCCCGGGCCTAAGGGAGGACACTCAACATGGGTACCAAATGTCAATGAGGGATCTATCGAGGGAACCCATGAGTAGGAAAGCTATACCACTTATGTAATTCCACTTCTAGTAGCCAATGTGAAGGTTCTGTAATGTCACGAAGTGAGTTCGTACCTATGGTTAAGGTGACATGGTCATAGGACAATGCATGATGCACACGAAAAAGTGATCATATCCTATATTCCAGCTCAATGTTATACCTGCCATGTGCAAAAATAGGTCAAAGCCCTGATGAAAGTGCAAAAAGATGGACCCTACATGACAAAAATATTAATCCAAAACAACTGGAAATAGTCAGTAAAGAGTCCAAACTATACGTTATAGGGAGTGTTATAACTAGATCTTGTTTTTAGTTTATTGGTTCTTTTTGTTCTAATTTTCAAATTTTGATTTACTATGATTTTATATTTTTAGTTGTTTGTAAATATTTTAGTATTAAACACATTTTGATTTCTGATTTTAGGTTTTACATAATTTTGATGATTTAGGTTTATTTCTTTTTTTTGGGTTTTAAGGTTCTTTTTTGGGCTTATTAGTCATGTATATATATCTTTAAGGTTTTTAAACTTATAATAAAGAGGATTTTGAGTTTTATGCTTGGTGACTAACCTTCTTTTTGAAACCTTATGTTTAAAAATATGCAAAAAAGATTCATGTAGCGCAGGAGCAATGGTCAAAGAAGGGCAGCTCTACAAGAATCTTGTTTTTCAAAATCATGGCAAATAATGGTTTCGTTGTGTAATCAAAAGCATAAGGACTTGTTTTACACCTGTGAAGACGGAGTGATATGTGTCTAGAGCTCAGTAATCATGGTGACATGTGTATGAAAGGAGGAAAGGGTTATGGAGGAGAATCGTGGTTGTAGGAAAGCTGAGTTAGTGGAATGTTTTGAACACATATGATAGTGCATGCTCTGAATCCATTTAATCATAACAACAGGTGAATGAGCAGTTTCCAAGATTATCGAATATCGTGGGTTCACCTTTGTTTTTAATTTGACAAAATTATTAAAGGAACTGGGTGTAATCGTGGATGTTGAAGACAGAACTGTAGAGGTTTGTTCGACATGTATGAGGACAGGAGAGTGCATATTCAGCATTTTAAATCATCATTGTGACAGGTATGCAACCAGATATAGAAATCATTAACTAATTCATGATTTGCATTGAAAGAGGGTTAGTTTTGATAGGGGCAATTAAGAAATTGCGAGTTTATGGTCCGGATTTTACTCAGCTGCTAGTTTTATTGCTGTAGTGAAACCTTTTCTAAATATTTTTCAACTATTTTAGAAAGAAATTCATAGCTTAGGGTTTCACAGTAAAAAATGAAAAAGAGTGGTAAAACAAATAGGGTTGAGCCCATGGATACCAGGTGGGCAGAAGAGTTTCCTGAGTGTGCTACAATTTTTGAAGGGGATGGATGGTTTGAGTTCCTTCCGAAAATCGATGGCTTTAATCTAGAATTATCATATAGATTTGCTCAGGGTTTAGACAAGAACACAGTTGCCATTGAGACTCTCAAATTCGAACTCACCAGAGAGTTAATTGAGGAAGCCACATGTATAGCTGCTGTTGGAGAACTTTTGTTTAAGAAAGTACCATTCACCTTCAATTCAAAGGATTTCCTATTGCCTGAGGCTGAAGTAGATTGTGGCAAGGGTGTGCATGTACAAAATTTAAAACCTAAGTGGGGGGAGGCTATCAAGATTTTACAGAGTTATATCACTTGTGAAGGAATATTTGCCTTAGTCTTCAAATACCATATCAGGTTCCTCCAACATTTAAATCAGGACTCCAAAATGAATTTACCCTTCTTCTTTTTAAAGAGCCTACAAAAAATGTTAGATAGGGTAAAAAGCCATAAAGATCACACTCAACAGTCTATTTTTCACCATGGACTCATTAAATTGATTGTTATCACAGTCCTACAGAAGAAAGGTAGAACCTGGGAGCACTTTTTGTTCTGGTCAGGTATCTAGACTCAACAAGAGAACCAGCCCAGGAAGAGACAAATGAATAAACAACATTGCCTAGTGAAGAGTTTGAAGAGGGAAATAATTGATGAAATGGTAAAATACAATATTCAAGAGGAATATCCAGTCCCAAAATTTGAAGAGTCTGTGGATGAATAGATCCTAGGAGCACACAATGAAAATCAAGTGCATATCTCAGAGAATATAGCAAATACCCTTGAAGAAGATATAAAGCAAGAAGAAGACAAAATTACTTTATAACAGAATCATATTTCTACAAGTATACAAGAATAAAAAGTGGAGTTTCCTGTACCAGATAAGCTGAAGATTGATACCCTACAGAGTTCAAATGAAAAAACTAATGAAGAGCTGGTTATGTCGGGATTTAGAGGTGAGGATGTACAATTCTCAAATGTTAAATATCAAGGCAAATATTTTGTAATGCTTGGAGGAATAGGAATGAGCTAGAGACCTAAAACAAGAGCTAAGAATAAGTTGAGACTATGTATGAAAAAGATTTTAAATCTAAAGTTAGCTCAGGAGAAAATTACTGTAACAGAAGACTCCTCATCTCGAGAATATTTGGAAGAAGATGAAGACCTAAATTCTCAGCAGGTCGATAGTAAGAAAGAAGATTCATTGATTGTGAAATCATCTTCAGTAAAAAACAAAGTTTTAGAACAATCAAAAGATTCCAGTATTAAAGGAGATAGGTCTCAAAAGGTTCTTGTAGCAGTAGCAGATCAAGATGAAGAAGATGATGATTTAGTTTTCAAAAAAATAAACATCCCATGGCTATCAGACAAAGCTTTTACAGAAAAAGAGGGACTATCAGTAGATTCTGAAGTTGAAAATTTGCAGAAAACAGTGAAACAATATAAATACCAAATAGGTTTTTTGAGTGAAACAAATGAAGGTTTAGTTATGACCAACAGAAGGTTAAGGGAGGACCTAGATGAAATAAACGCACATTATCAGGAGCTCATTTTTGTTTCTAAAGAAGCCTTGAGAAGAAAGAAGCAAACTCAAAATCAATTTAGGGAATTGAATCAAACAATTCAGGATTTGACTCAGCAAAATGAAAGACTGTCGAAGAAGGTTGAAGACTTGGAAGCATAACAACAAAGAACCAGAAGGAAATCACAAGCTTTGAAAGGGATAGCACTTCTGGTTGAGGCAGCCAAAATTCTTTATAGATCATTACTCATGGGTGTCTTATGGTTAATTTTTGTAAAGTTAATAGTTTATTTTGAAAAACAATCATTTTAGTAGCAGTTTCGAGAACTTGACCTAAAAGTTAGTTAGTTAGTTAAGTAACTGTTTTTGGGATGTAACAAGGATAAAAGAAATAAATTAGATGGTAGTAGGGTTCGAAGTTTAGTTCAAGGAGAGGATTTTTGAAGCTCATACATTTCAAGCTAAGACTATTGTACTCTTATGTAAGTTTAAGACTGTAATTGATCATATATATGCTGATAAGCCCTATTTTACTTTTATACTGTTTTCATTTCTAATCTATTTGGTTACTCATTCTGCAATTTCATTTCTTGTGTAAAGTCTTATTCATGCAAATGCTTGTGGTTTTGTGGTTGAAAACCGTATTTCTTGTGTAATGTATATGGTTTATTCAGAGTGTTTGATCCCTAGATCTTAAACTTGTGCATGATTTAGTTATGGAATTGGCTTGTTTATGTTCATTACCTTCTTGTGTATAAATATTCAAACCAAAACCCTAAAACCTATTTTATTTAATTTTACTTTTGAGATTGTGTTGGCTTGTTCTTCTAGTAGTCTGAGAACAATTTCTGGAACTAACATCTTTGCCACCATTTTCGGGGACGAAACTGTAGCTATATCTTCCCTAGGTTTTCATCTTTCAAATGATTTTGAAGGGTGAGCAAAATCAGCAAATATTTTAGATTGTTATTTCACCAAGCAGTGTCCACAGTGGCTACCAGAAGGATTGGAACGAGGAGAAAACCTACTTCACCTTTGCATCCAAGTATTCCTGATCCAGAAAACATTTTGAAGGAAGCTAGGAAAATTTAGAGATCACATTCTTCTCCTGCTTTATATACTTCTGAGTTTTTTGAGCTAATTTCACCTTTTTCATATTCAGAAGAGAAAAAAGAAAATTTCTCATGGTCTATACCTACTTTACCAGTTAGCAATTTCCAGGTTTTTACTGACCCGCAGTCCTTTAAGAAAGCAAAAACTCAGTCTCTTGGAAATATTCCTTTGTTTCAATTCAAAACCAGCAAAAGTCCTTTTCAGCTAAGTTCTAGTCTAGTAAACAAATCTTTTCCTTCACCAAACCCTAGTAGTTCCACAATGGCTGGACAACAACCTTTAGACATGATGGATAGAATGGTGGCTGCTAGGTATGCACCATTAGTCCTTCCTCATCCATTGAATTCCCTTCCAGGAGGGGATTATCAAAAATATTTACCAGGGTTCAATGGGAAGGGAGAAACAATTGCTGAAGAGAATTGGGATGCTTTCCTTAACTATGCAGACAACCAAAACATTGAAGCAAAAGATGTATGGATGAGAGTGTTTGTGCAAAGTATGGATGGGGAGGTTAGGAAGTGGTTCAGGGAATTACCATCAAATTCAATCAGCTTGATTGAAGAGCTACAAGATGCATTTATGAGGCAATGGGGTGATACAAAGGACCACACTTACTATATTACTGAATTTGGAGCCTCAAGGAGGAAGAAGGATGAAACCATAGCAGATTTTTCTAAAATATTTAAAAAGATGAATGGTAGAACTCCAACAGAAATTAAACCCTCTAAAACTTCAGCAAATCTTACTTATGCAAATGTTTTTTATCATGAATTCTCTTTACACCTGTGAGAGAGGAGACCGGTTACCTTATTGAACATGCAAGAAGCTGCATTAGAGGTAGAATCCAACATTTTAGCTTCTAACAGACTTAAAGTGAATTCAGATCAGCAGACATATGATAGAAAAGGTAAAAAGGAAGTGATTTCAGCATCTTCCACATCCCAATCATCTGATAACAAAATTGATGAAATGGCTAAGTTAGTGAAAATTTTAACAGCAAAACTGAATAACTTGGAGATGGAAAAGAATTCAAACAAACCTGCACGAGAAGGGGAAAGAAATCCTAATAATCCAAATCAATTTAGGTGCCAATTTGCACCTAGGTTTATCCCCAGGGAAAGAAGAAATAATGATATACAAAGGGAGAGAAGAGAGAATGAGGATCAAGGAGTTCTCCCACCTTTGCAAAATAATATGATAGATGAATATGAAGAGGGTGAAGGTATGCAGGATGAAGAGTTAAATGAAGACATGAATTATTTTGGAGAATTATCAACTGATGGTTTTATAACAGAAGATGAATATTTGAACTCTGAATTTTTTTATGCAAATGTATACCAAACAGAAAGTGAGTTGGTTCCTCAGGTTTCAGCTGAAATATGCCAATCAGAACCAAAAAGGTCAATTAATCTAAGGTCTAGTCCAAAACAAGTAGCTCAAATTTAGAAGAAGAAAATAGTTTCATCTCCTAAACAGTCTTCTAGTCAAGCACATGATAAAAGAACAGATCAGGGTGAGTCAAATAAAACTACAGAGATTGAAGAGATAAACAGGAATGTGCAAACATTCAATTTTGAAAATGAATTGTGTAAAATCAAGATTCTAGACCCATTTGCTGAGTTAATGAAGAATCCGTGCTACAGAAATCCAATTCTCAAAATGATAGGTGCACCTTCTAATCAAATACCCTCAGATACTGTGAACTTACAAGAGGAACATCCTAGAATTTTCATTGGTTCTACATTAGTTGATAAAACTGAAAGTGATTCAAATTCATCTCCACCATTCTATATAACATTGACAATTCATGATCAGATGATTCATAATTGTTTACTTGATTTTGGTGCTTCTCACAATTTGATGCCTAAGGCAGTTATGGAGGCTTTAGGGTTAAGTATCACAAAACCCTATTAGGACTTATATGCATTTGATTCTAGGGCCGTTAAATGTTTGGGAGTGATTAAAGATATGGTGGTAAATTTAACACAGTTACCTATGAAAAGTGTCATCATGAATGTTGTGGTGGAAAATATTGCTCCTAAATTTGGAATGTTACTTTCGAGATCTTGGGCCAAGAAGGTAGGGGGTACTTTACAAATGGATTTGTCATATGCGACAATCCCTGTCTTTGGAGGTGAGAATAGAAGATTATATAGAGAATTACAGTATGCATACATTGTCACTGATGATAAGAATCCAACCAATCATCCACTTTATGTTGTAGAAAAGGATTTGGGTACTTGCATGTTACATTTCAGTGATGACTGTAAGGGTAAAAAACCGTTTACTGTAACTTCTCGAACTTCCACTTTCAAAAATATAAATAATCCATGAATATATATAAATTGATAAAATAGATATGATGATGAAATATTACAAAGTGAGTTCCATATATATATTAATCGTAAAGGCACTTTGGATACTATCCATGAAAGGATGCGTCATTTTATAATAGTTTACTAATAACTATTTATTAATTATTAATGATTAATTATTAATATCAATTTATATTAATATTAATAATTAATATTGATATTTAATAGTTATTATTAATTATAGAATAGTTATTTAGTGATTATTTATTATATATATTTTTGTTCATTACATTGCCTCTCCCTTAGAATTGCTTTGTCCTCAAAGCACAATTATGGAAGACTTT
>LPNX010227652.1:129141-156206 GCA_001517045.1 Pseudotsuga menziesii
AATGCCTTCTCATGACATTGTGTGTTGGTAGTTGCAACATTTGATGAAATAAGATGATAAGTTCTTTTAACATTGTGTGGAAATGTTGCGTCATTTGTGAAGTCATCCATCCGAGATATACCCTTAACGTAATTATTTGTGGATCGATTGTCGAGAGTTGTCGATTTTGTCTTTGCTCTTTGTAGGAATAATACAGGTAATTTTGCTTTTGATTTTTTCGTCTATCATAATGACTCTTATGATTTGGATGGCGATAAGGAACTCGAATCACCTGTGAAGTGTTTACTAGAACTTAAACTTTTGGTGCTTCTAACGATTTTTGTAATTGTTTTTCAGAACCATTTTCTATTGATGCTTGTAGCGATGTGACAATAAGATTGTTCTTTTGAAATTTGATGAGATTTTCATTGCTTCCCTTTTCTGATGTTTGAATTTGAGCCTTTGATGAATTCTCTATTGTGTCAGTCATCATTTCTTTGTCGACACTTAATCTCTTGCAATCTAGATTTTCCTGTAAAGATTTATTCTCCTTCTTTAGCTTCCTAACTTGTATAAGAATGTCTTGATTAACTTTTTTTAAGTGTATGATTTGTTCTTTATAGTTTGAGTTGACAACGTCATATTGATTTCCTTGATTTTTGGGCTCTCTTTCTTTTAAGTTTTTTATTTGCTCTAACAATTCTTGATTAACCCCTTTTAAGGAAGAGCTTTCTTCGTCTTTGCATGATAATTCTTTTTGAAGATCTCGATTCTCCTCTTCAAACTGTTGATTGCGTTGAAACTTATCCTTTTCCTTCTTGATTTGCAGAAGTAATTTTTGGTTATGATCTCTTAGATGAGAGATCTCTTCTTCTTTACATGCAATAACCTTGTTGAAATTGTTATGCATCGTCTGTATTGATTTCTCATTTCCCTACGACAACAACTTTGATATTTCTTTGAAGTCTTCAGATGATGCAACCTATGATTATGTCTTCATGTTAATGTCTGACAATGTGATTTTTTTCTTTTTGTAGGGGAATGTCAGTTTTTTCAGCATTTAAGATAAAAGTTACCAATGTTTTTAGCCACAATAATCCCAGAACTAGGTCACCGTTACTACTCCCCAAGGATTTAACTATAAATTGTGAAACACTAGTATAATCTCTAATGTTCCATTGTAAATTGCTTATTGCATATTCTTTGTTATTCGAAAAGTCTAACCTTTCACTTATATTTTTCCTTGGAATCGCTAACTCATTAGCAAATTCATCACTAACATAATTATTACGTTCCCCGAGAGCAATAGAAATAGTAATGGATTTCCCTCTAATAGTTCATTTTATTTGAAATAACACTGAGACATAAGCTTTTAAATTGCTTGGAAATATTCCATGTTCTTTGCCATAAGACTCCATTTTCTTCTTTTTTTTGTCAAAATTTTATTTATTCATTTTGGAATTTACTTTTTTATATGCTTTAAAATTGTCACCTTCCAAATTCTAGTCCTTAATTTTTATTTTTTCCCAATAGTTTTGTAAAATACCAGTAAATTAGGTGGTTGGGAGGAATGAGTGTTACATTCCCCACCTAAGTTCAAATCTCCCTTGCTTCTTAGTAGCAATTATTATGCACTTTATTTTTTTATTTTTTTTCCCCATAAGTTTTGTAAAATGTGAGTAGATTGGGTGGTTGGGAGGAATGAGTGTTACATTCCCCACCTAAGTTCAAATCTCACTTGCTCTTTACTAGTAATTATTATGCACTTTTATATTCAAACCCAAACACACTTTAAGAAACCACGGGTGGTTTCACTTTTGTCCTTTTTTTTAACTTTTACCTCTTCTTTTAAAACTTTTTTTCTTTCCTTTTTTTCCTTTTTTTACGTTTTTTCATTTTTGGACAATGTCCAATATTTTAGGGAACCCTAAAAAACTAAATTTACACAAAGTGTAAATAATGTCAAGGGTCATATAGCTCTGATACCACTGTAACGGTAAAAAACCATTTACTGTAACTTCTCAAACTTCCACTTTTGAAAATATAAATAATCCATATATATATATATATATATTGATAAAATAGATATGATGATGAAAGATTACAAAGTGAGTTCCATATATATATTAATCGTAAAGGCACTTTGGATACTATCCATGAAAGGATGCGTCATTTTAGAATAGTTTACTAATAACTATTTATTAATTATTAATATCAATATATATTAATATTAATAATTAATATTGATATTTAATAGTTATTATTAATTATATAATAGTTATTTAGTGATTATTTATTATATATATTTTTGTTCATTACAATGACAATACAACTCGTATGTTACGGGTTGAGAAGGAAAAATCAGTCAAGCGTTCTATGGAACAAAAAGATGAGTTTTGGTAAATGTATTTTGATGGCTCCTCATCCAAGAAAGGAGTAGGAGCAGGTATTCTGTTGATTTCCCCTGGTGGTGAATCAATAAGTTTGATGTATAAGTTGAAGTTTGTAACTACAAACAATACATCATAGTATGAGGCATTGATATTAGGTTTAAAGGCTGCAACATATATGGGCATTCAGCAAATTCCTGTGTATGGTGACTCCGAATTAGTTGTCCAGCAGGTGAGGGACAATTATCAAGTAAAGCAGGATTTGTTGAAAGTGTACAAGAATGAGGTTTGGGATATGATAGATAATTTCTTTATAGCATTTAACATTTCCTATATTCCCAGAGATCATAACCAGACTGCTGATTCACTTGCTCTAGCAGCTACTCATTTCAAGATTCCAAAAACAACTCATTTAAAGTATCCCATAGAAGTCTAGTATAAACCTTCAATTCCTGATAATATCAAACAATGGAGGGTTTTTGAAGATGACTTGGATAATAAGAGATTCTTAGAATTGATTGGTGAGTTCTCTATTTCTTTAATTTATTAAGAGCAGGATGATGGGACTGAAAATGTTGAGGAATATTCATAAAATGAAATTGTTGGTCATAAAATTATTGAGCTGAAAGGTAATTTTATTCCCAAGGTTTTGGTTCCCCTTGAAAGGATTTTTCAAAAGATGACAGTCCATTAAAACTAGTTATACAGTCTTCAGAAGAGAATGTTACAGATTGTAATATTGGTACAAAGGAGCATCCCAGGATAGTGAAGGTTTCTAAAACACTTTCAGTGGAGCAAAGAGACATGTACATTAAGTTGTTGAAATAATATGTTGATATTTTTGCTTGGTCATAGGAAGATTTAAAAAATTATGACACTAGTATTATTCAGCATAAAGTGCCTTTGAAGCCTAATGTAAAACCATTCAGATAGAAACTAAGAAGAATCAATCTTGCATTATTTCTTGTCATAGAAAAAGAGGTTAAAAATTTATTGGATGCAAAAATCATTGTTCCTCTTAGATACTCATCATGGGTAGAAAACCTAGTTCCTGTCAGGAAAAATAATGGAGAGATAAGGTTGTGTGTAGACTTCCATAATCTGAATAGGTCCTCACTGAAAGACAGTTATCCATTACCAAAAATTGAGCAAATATTGCAGAAGGTGGTGGGTGCTCAGAGAATTTCAATGGTGGATGGATTCTCTGGGTATAACCAGATTGCAATGCATCCAGATGACCAAGAGAAGAAAACCTTCACTACCCCTTAGGGTACCTTCATGTATGAAAAAATGCCATTCGGGTAGATGAATGTTGGGGCCACCTTTCAAAGGGCTATGGATATAGCCTTTTTTGGGGAGAAAGAGAAGTTTGTTGTGATTTACTTGGATCATATTACAGTGTTTTCATAGTCTGATGAAGAACATCTAAAGCACCTCAAACAAACTTTCTTAAAATGCAGAAAATATGGACTGTCACTAAATCCAAAAAAGTCTCATTTTGTTGTGCAGGAGGGTAAGCTAATAAGACATTTGGTTTCAGCTGATGGGATAAGGATAGATCCTGAAAGAGTCAAGGCCATTTTAAAACTCAGTTTTCCTGGAATTAAGAAGGATGTGCAATATTTTATTGGGAAAATTAATTTTCTGTGCTGGTTTATACCAAATTTTGCTGAAACTATTAAACAGATAACAACTATGTTGAAGAAAGATTAGGAAGTAAAGTAGACAACAGAGGCCAGGAATTCATTTGAGAAGATAAAGCAAGCTCTTACAAAATCATCGGTGCTAGTGACCCTTGATTTTTCGAAAGATTTTTTGACTTTTTCTTTTGCATCATAGGACACAATAGCTGATGTTTTGGTACAGAAAAATGATGATGGATTGGAGCAGACAATTGCATTTTTCAGCAAGACCCTCAGGGATTCGGAGTTGAAGTACAGTACCTTGGAAAATCAAGCTTATTCACCAGTGAAGGAATTAAAATTTTTCAAAATTTATGTCTTACATTCAAAAGTCATTGCTTATGTTCCCAATGCTGCCATTAAGGATATTTTAACTCGGCCTGATAGTGAAGGGAAACGAGGAAAATGGATTGCTAAGATAATGGATTATGATGTGGAAATCAAGCCTACTAAGCTGGTGAAAGGAGAAGGTCTAGCAAATTTATTGGTTGGTTCAAACTGTGAAGCTTTAGGCCTTCATCTAATGGCAGAACAGCTTATACGAGAAGAATTGCAAGCTGAGCAAGAGAAGGCTAAGATTATGGAGTAGTATGCAGAATCTACATGGTATGCAGACATTGTTCATTTCTTATTGTATTTACAGTGTCCTAAACATCTAGACAAAAAGGCAGTTAGGTCACTGAAATTAAAAGCTACTAAATACTGTTTAGTAGATCAGCAGTTGTGTTGGAAGAATCCAAGAGGTATTTTGCTCTGATGTTTAGACAAGTCAAAGATTGAGAAAGTAATTTCAGAATCACATGAAGGTACTTGTGAAGGACACAAATACTGGAAGGCCACTGCTTATAAAATCATGAGGTCTGGATATTACTGGCCTTCTCTGTTCTCTGATGTATATAAGCAGGTTAGAGCTTGTGTTCCTTGTCAAAGTTTTGCTGATAAACAGAAGGTTATGTATTTTCCAGTGAAACCCATTGCAGTGAATGCCCCTTTTCAACAATGGGGTTTAGACTTCATAGGTGAGATAAACCCTGCATCTTCGGGACAGCATAGATGGATACTGACAGCCACTGATTTTTTCACCAAATGGGTGGAGGCCATTCCCACTATAAATGCAAATGATAAGGTGATAATCAATTTTATTCAGGAAAATATTCTTAGCAGATTTGGCTGTCCTAAGAAGTTGTTTACCGATAATTCTAAAGAATTTAAGTCTAAAGCTATGGTTGCATTTTGTGAACAAAATGGGATTGTCTTGAAGCATTCAACACCTTATTACCCTCAGGGGAATGGGTTGGCAGAATCAACCAATAAGAATATTATTTAGAGCATCAATAAGTTGTTGAGTCAAAATAAAAGGTCATGGGATCCAATGTTGAAATATGCACTTTGGGCAGATAGGATAACAACTAAGAAAGCAATTGGAACTTCTCCTTTTCAGTTAGTATATGGCACTGATGTGGTATTTCTAGTTCAGCTAGGTATTCCAGTGATGAAATTCTTTCAAGATATTCAAGAGGAACCTAGTGATATTCAAAGGAGAGTTTATGCACTAATTGAATTACAACAGGAACGTGAAGTTGTAGAATAAAAGGCTCAAATGTACAGAAAGAAGATAAAAGAAAGGTTTGACAGGAAGATAAAAGAAAACACTTTTTCCTTTGGAGATATGGTACTAAGGTGGGATGCTAGAAAGGAACAGAAAGGTAATTATGGTAAGTTTGACAATCTATGTCTTGGTCCTTTCATAATTTCAAAACTTTTGGAGAACAATACTTTCATATTACAAACTTTGGAAGGTGAGGAATTGTCCAATCCAGTGAATGGACGATTCCTCAAACATTTTTACAGTTTTTGAAGGAAGGGAATTTGTCCTTCATTTTATATACCGGTGAGTGAAAGATTGAATAAAGACTCCATATCCCAATGCATATTTTGCAGAGTAGTAGATAGGTTCAGTTAAATGGCAGAAAGCACTGATCTACAGGTTCTTGAAGCCTCACAAGGAGGACTTCATCCTGCAGCAGGAGCCAGATGTTATAACTAGATCTTGTTTTTAGTTTATCGGTTCTTTTTGTACTAATTTTCAAATTTTGATTTAGTATGATTTTATATTTTTAGTTTTTTGTGAAGATTTTAGTATTAAATACATTTTGATTTCTAATTTTAGGTTTTACATAATTTTGATGATTTAGGTTTATTTTCTTTTTTTGGGTTTTAAGGTTCTTTTTTGGGCTTATTAGTCATGTATATATATCTTTAAGGTTTTTAAACTTATAATAAAGAGGATTTTGAGTTTTATGCTTGGTGACTAACCTTCTTTTTGAAACCTTATGTTTAAAAATATGCAAAAAAGATTCTTGTAGCGCAGGAGAGATGGTCAAAGAAGGGCAGTGCTACAAGATTCTCGTTTTTTGAAATCATGGCATATAATGGTTTCCCTGTGTAATTGAAAGCATAAGGACTTGTTTTACACCTGTGAAGACAGAGTGATACGTCTCTAGAGATCAGTAATCATGGTGACATGTGTATGAAAGGAGGAAAGGGTTATGGAGGAGAATCGTGGCTGTAGTAAAGCTGAGTTAGTGGAATGTTTTGAACACATATGATAGTGCATGCTCTGAATCTATTTAATCATAATGACAGGTGAATGAGCAGTTTCCAAGATTATCAAAGATTGTGGGTTCACCTTTGTTTTTAATTTGACAAAATTATTAAAAGAACTAGGTGTAATCGTGATCATTGAAGACATAACTGTAGAGGTTTGTTCGACATGTATGAGGACAGGAGAGCGCATATTCAGCATTTTAAATCATCATTGTGATAGGTATGCAACCAGATACATAAATCATTAACTAATTCGTGATTTGCATTGACATAGGGTTAGTTTTGATAGGGGAAATTAGGAAATTGTGAGTTTATGGTCCGGATTTTACTCAGCTACTAGTTTTATTGTTGTAGAAAAACATTTTTGAAATAGTTTTCAACTATTTTAGAAAGAAATTCACAGTTTATGGTTTCACAGTAAAAAATGAAAAAGAGTGGTAAAACAAATAGGGTTGAGCCCATGGATACCAGGTGGGTAGAAGAGTTTCCTGAGTGTGCTGCAATTTTTGAAGGCGCTGGCTGGTTTGAGTTCTTTCAAAAAATCAATGGTTTTAATTTGGAATTATCATATAGATTTGCTTATGGTTTAGACAAGAACACAGTTGCCATTGAGACTCTCAAATTCGAACTCACCAGAGAGTTAATTGAGGAAGCCACAGCTATAGCTGCTGCTGGAGAACTTTGGTTTAAGAAAGTACCATTCACCTTCAATTCAAAGGATTTCCTATTTCTTGAGGTTGAAGCAGATTGGGGCAAGGGTGTGCATGTAAATTTAAAACCTAAGTGGAGGGAGGCTATCAATATTTTACAGAGTTATATCACTTGTGAAGGTATATTTGCCTTAGTCTTCAAATGCCATATCAGGTTCCTCCAACATTTAAATCAGGACTCTAAAATGAATTTACCCTTCTTCTTTTTAAAGAGCCTACAAAAAATGTCAAATAGGGTAAAAAGCCATAAAGATCACACTCAATAGTCTATTTTTCACCATGGACTCATTAAATTGATTGTTAACATAGTCCTATAAAAGAAAGGTAGAACTTGGGAGCAATTTTTGTTCTGGTCAGGTATCCAGACTTAGCAAGAGAACCAACCCAGGAAGAGACAAATGAATAACCAACCTTGCCTAGTGAAGAGGTTGAAGAGGGAAATAATTGATGAAATGGTAAAAGACATTATTCAAGAGGAATATCCAGTCCCGAAACATGAAGAGTCTGTGGATGAGCATATCAGAGGAGCACACAATGAAAATCAAGTGCAGATCTCAAAGAATATAGCAGAGACCCTTGAAGAAGATATAAAGCAGGAAGAAGACAAAATTACTTTAGAGAAGAATCTGATTTCTAGAAGTATACAAGAAGAAATAGTGGAGGTTCCTGTACCAGATAAGCTGAATATTGATACCCTACAAAATTCAAATGAAAAAACTAATGAAGAGCTGGTTATGTCAGGATTTATAGGTGAGGTTGTACAATTCTCAAATGTTAAATATCAAGGCAAATCTTTTGTAATGCTTGGAGGAGCAAGAATGAGCTGGAGAACTAAAACAAGAGCTAAGAATAAGTTGAGACTAAGTATGAAAAAGCTTTTAAATCCAAAGTTAGCTAAGGAGAAAATTACTGTAATAGAAGACTCCTCATCTCGAGAAGATTTGGAAGAAGATGAAGACATGAATTCTCAGCAGGTCGATAGTAAGAAATAATATTCATTGACTGTGAAATCATCTTCAGTAAAAAATAAAGTTGTAGAACAGTCAAAAGATTCCAGTATTAAAGGAGATAGGTCTCAAAAGGTTCCTGTAGCAATATCAGATCAAGATGAAGAAGATGATGATTCAGTTTTCAAAAAAATAAACATCCCATGGCTATCAAACAAAGCTTTTACAACAAAAGAGGGATTGTTAGTAGATTCTGAAGTTGAAAATTTGCAGAAAACAGTGAAACAATATAAATACCAAATAGGTTTTCTGAGTGAAACAAATGAAGGTTTAGTTATGACCAACAAAATATTAAGGGAGGACCTGGATGACATAAATACACATTATCAGGAGCTAATTGTTGTTTCTAAAGAAGCCTTGAGAAGAAAGAAGCAGACTCAAAATCAATTTAGGAATTGAATCAAACAATTCAGGATTTGACTCAGCAAAATGAAAGATTGTCGAAGAAGGTTGAAGACTTGGAAGCAGAACAACAAAGAACCAGAAGGAAATCACAAGCTTTGGAAGGGATAGCACTTCTAACTAAGGCAGCCAAAAATATTTAAAGATCATTACTGACAGGTGTCTTATGGTTAATTTTTGTAAAGTTAATAGTTTATTTTGAAAAACAATCATTTTAGTAGCAATTTCGAGAACTTGACCTAAAAGTTAGTTAGTTAGTTAAGTAACTGTTTTTGGGATGTAACAAGGATAAAAGAAATAAATTAGATGGTAGTAGGGTTCGAAGTTTAGTTCAAGGATAGGCTTTTTGAAGCTCATACATTTCAAGCTAAGACTATTGTACTCTTATGTAAGTTTAAGACTGTAATTGATCATATATATGTTGATAAGCCCTATTTTACTCTTATATTGTTTTCATTTCTAATCTGTTTGGTTACTCATTCTACAATTTCATTTCTTATGTAAAGTCTTATTCATGCAAATGCTTGTGGTTTTGTGGATGAAAACAGTATTTGTTGTGTAATGTATATGGTTTAGTCAGAGTGTTTGATCCCCAGATCTTAAACTTGTTTATGATTTAGTTATGGAATTGGCTTGTTTCTGCTCATTACCTTCTTGTGTATAAATATTCAGACCAAAACCCTAAAACCTATTTTATTTAATTTTACTTTTGAGATTGTGTTGGCTTGTTATTCTAGTAGTTTGAGAACAATTTCTGGCACTAATAGGGAGGATTGATCATGACAACTGCATTAAAAGGAAATAGTGCGATGGATGATGAGACATAAGAATGAATGTAAGGTGCATACCCAACGTTCACGTATCCACTACCACCCCCATGAGAATGAACATTGGTGTTAAGATCAGGTGAGGAAGTGAAAATTCTCCCACAAATGGAGTAGAGGGTGGAATATGGCCACTCTTGAATCTATGAGCAAGGCATCCAGGTTGGGAAACACTAAGGGTGTTGTCGGATTGATGCATCATCAAAGGAGAGGTCGTGTATGTGTGGGGTTGTTGGGTAAGGGAGCTAATGACTCCATAAGCAACATGGGATTACATCGATGCATCTCACCATGAGGAACCAACATGAAGAGCATAAGGTATGATGGTGTAAAGGCAACCTGATTGGGAATAGATAAGATGGAACTATTGTGCTTTGAGTATTGATTCTTCCTGGGTTTGTGGGTGCTTAGCTGTAACATCCTTAGTGATAGGGTGGATTAAGGTTTTAAGAAACCAATCAAGGAAGATCCTGTCATCTAACTGGATTTTGGACAAGCTATGGCGACGAAACCACTCATGGATGTGATCTGTGATATGGGTAGAAGTGTTATGTCTATAGGATAGCAGGATTTCCATGCTCTCATTGTAATGGACGAGTAGTTGGAAGTACTGGAGGAACATCGATGCTGAAGAGGAAAAATCAGGATAAGTGGCATGTGGCTGCTAAATATACCATTTGGTTGCAATGCCAGTGAGTGTGATCTGGAAAAGACGCTATTTGATAGAATCGTCCACTATGATGTTGGAGGAACACCATAAGTGGAATGACATGATATGGTTATGAGGTTCTTTTCCTGCCTTTCCCTCAAAATCGGGTATATCTGAAGGGAGTTTGGTATCCATGGGAGGCCACAATGGGTCATGACGGATGTTGTAACACCCCGGTTTTGACCCTGTTTGCATTTAAATATTATGATGTAAATAATCATGGTGTGGAGCTAGGAAAAAGCCCCACCATTGATTTAATGTTTATGTTTAGACAATTAAGGTTGAGCCAATGGTATTTTATGCTAGCTAAACATTAAAAAGCTGGACATCATGTTAAATTTACATTTTTAATTAAAAACCCACATCCGCTATGTCAACGCAACTAAATGAGGGAGTGGGGATTTGAAGAGGGGGGATAAATTCGAAATGGGTAGAGCACCATTTCTGGAAAAATCTTTTTAAATTTTCTTGGGCAAGAAAACACCAAAAACGACCACCTTTCCCTCATGCGGCAGCGTTTCACCTTCCCTCACAATTTTGGAAGGGAAAAACGTTTTTGGAAACACAATTGGGCATTCACGCAGGAGCTAGCAAGCAAAACCATTGGAAGTTTGAACCTTTCAGGAATTTCTCTTGTCCAACGATCTGGATCCTTCATGTTTTGTGTTTTCCCTGTGTGGATTGTTTCTCTCCACATTTTCTCCTGTTTTCTAGTCGTTTTCCTGAACCCGATTGCCCAGAATTCGATTTTTGTGTCTTTGATTTTGAATAACCAGCAAACGCTTTTGTTTTGGTAATTTGCAGTAGTCGGTCTGGCACTGGTAATGTTTAGAAATTTGTAAATTTCTATGTGTGTATGTAATCCCTGGCGTCTGGTACGTTTTGATAAATCCCAGGACTGAGATCACGGTGTGTACATCCACGTTTGGCATCTGAATTGATTGAGGGAATGGAAATAGAGTCTAGACTTGCTTGATAAACCTAGTGTGTGAAAGAACCTCACAGACCAATCTAGAAGGTTGGTTTTCTTCTTTCCATGCCTTGAATAGCACTGGAAGGAAACGCATGTCCTGAGGGACTATGTAGCAAAGAAGGGAATGCTTCCTTGTGTTGGGTGTGTAATTGTTTAGAAATTGGGCTAGATCTAGTGTGGGTGTTCATAGCACTAGGGTTGAGCTCACTAGCTTAGCAGGCAGTCTTTCAACCTCCTTGGCAGCCTGATAAACACAACCGGAAGGATGGCTTGGTTGGTAGCCTGATAAACCCATATGTTGGCTTGGTTGTGTCTCATGTGAATTTGGCTAAGTGTAAACCATTTCCTGTGTAAGTATGATAAACGCAACTGTGTTGACTTGACTGATTTTTATTGTATCCTTGGCTATGGGGAAAGTCTGCTAGTGTTCCTTATTCCTTGGGGAAAATCATGCCCAGCTTGAGGGTGGCAATGTTGCTGAGAGATTAAAGAGCACACTGACCTATGGTTGGGTGGAACGTTGCAGCGACATAGCTGGTTGTGGGACAAGATTCTCCAAAGATAAGTACTCTTGTTTATTTAAGTTATGCAACTATATTTGCTTATGAATTATTATGAAATTATCATGAACATGTTGAATGCATGAATGTGTTGAATGAATGATTTGATTCCGTTGTATGTATCATGTGCATTTTTTTATGCATCTGTGTATTTATATGCTTTAAGTTCAATGCATTTTTATATATGTATTATGTTCATGGGGGGATAGATTGTCCGGGTTGATAGATGTTACTGTGTCCTCTCCATCGAGTAAGGGTTGGGGACGTAACAGATGTGGTCATTCGTTAACCTCACTAAATCGGGAATATTGAGACTAGCCATGAATGGTATACTAGGACTTGGACTAGATCTGGGAGGGCCACCAATGGTGTTGGGGCTAGCGGGCATGTAGTTAGTGTGAAAAAATGGGGTTAGTAGAGCTGACTCTCGACAATAGAAGTAACCACTGGAATGGTCTGAATATCCAGAATAGTGGTAGAAGGTCCAGTGACCCCATGCATGAATGTAGGAATAGTGTGAACCATGATGGATGGAGTGGGGCCACGACGAGTGTGTAGAGAACTAGCAACAATGTGTGTGGTGAGGAGGGGCCTACTAGAACTAGGACCTGTAGGTCTAGTAGAAGGGATACCCTATATGACAAGTGGAGCAATCATAGGTCCACTACCAATAATCACTCATTGGAAGGTGTTGCGAGGTGCACTAGTCATGGGGCTAGATCGGGCAGTGAACAAGGTAGGCTCAAATTAATAGAAATTTGAATTTGGCTCAAATGAAGTCTATGAATCTGAAGGTGGTGAATGACACTGAATATGGATATGACAATGGTGGTTCAAGGAACCGAACTGAGGTGTATGCCCCCTAAGTCTATGGTAGTAGTGTGGGGGGGAGTGATGACGTGATGATGTATTATATCGTGAATAAAGGATCAAGGGTGGTAAATGCAAGCTCAAAAATAAAACTGCATCCAAGTGTGCAGAAGGAGAGTTGATAAATGGTGGCACACAGGCCAAAAAAAACCTCTAAAATCGAACTGCAATAGTGTGTCACAACAGTCAAGTCTACATCAAAATAGGCCAAAAATCCAATAAGCAACACTACCTATGAAGAAAATTATGCACTAACCTATGTGGTATAAGTGCAAGCAAGCTCCTAGCTATAGGATGGAATCCCCTCACAAATCGTATCATTTGTTGGGTAATGAAATCCACAGTCAAACAATATGAAATGGAAGAACAAAAGGCTAAGAGAATCACACTACCGAGAGGGACCTCAGGTAAAAGAGTCCTAAGAGACTGGCAACTAGGCTACCTCATTCACGAAATTTTCAGGATGGTTTCCTAGCACTTTATCCCTTTGGTCCTCGACATTCGGTATGGTGGTCGGCATGCACAAGGAAGACTATGAAGAGATGTCCTTTCGTACATAGTGGAGTGCATTATTCCACCCAAACTTTTGGAACCCCTTTATTGTGGATCACCCCCGTGGAGTGGGAGGCCCCTCGATAAACTAATGGTGATCATGTCAACAATTACTAGAGGATTTTAGTTCCCTAGAAGACAACAACTATGTCTGAGATGTAAGTGACAAAGGGGGGTTATTTGGATGCCTATCCCCAAATGTCCTAACCTAACTACAATGTTGTTTTGGTCCTCAAGTGAGGTTACAATGTTGGTTGAGTTAAGGTTAATTTTAGGCTCTACTTTGGGTCATGGACCAAGTGTTCATATTAAGGTGTGAGATGTGTGTAAAAATGGAGTGTGATCTATAAAGCCTAGGTCTCTCTGCCAGAGACTAATATGTTGAAAAGTAAATGATAGTACTGAAAGTAAATCCTTTTCAACAATTAAAAACTAATCCTTTCCGATAAAATTTGCAAGTAAATAAGCACACTAGGAACTCTATAATGTGTAGGAAATACATTGGGGTTCTCAACTACTAGGGTCAACCAAGATAGGCTCAAATACAAGAAAATGGGGACTTCCAAAACACCAAGGCGTTGTAGGAAATTAGATCTGAAAAAATACAGTCAGGAAAGAGGAAGAACATAGCCAGGGGGTATGGAATGGATCTAAAACACCTTAAACAGTTGGAAAATTGGAAGGTCATATGTTTCGGTGGAACAAATGCAGTCGAGGTTGCATAGGACTGAAAAATAGCTGTGATCGATACGTAAAAAACAACCGAAAAAAAACACAGGTCGCACTTAACAGAGGTTTTCGTGTGACAAATCGCACAAAGAATGGTCACATAAGCGACTTGGGTCACTTTGGAAGGTAGAAAAAGAGTGATATGGACTTTGGATCCAGGTCACACTTAATTGGGAAAAGGTCGTGACCTAGGTTGTGCTTATCAAGCAAAAAGGTGCAACATGGGTCGCACCTTTCTGCTAAAAAAGTGTGAATTGGCAGAAACTATAAATTTTTTATGGAAAAAATGTCGCTTAAGGCTGGGGGGCAAGCACTGCAAATGGACTGGTCCATATCTCCCAAAAGGGGGTCAGATCTATGATGGCTAAGGATACCCAAGTGAAACAAACCAATGAACATAAATAATAAAATTGCAAAACCAAAGATCCAAGAGGATCGATCCAGTGGGGTTGCCAAAACTGTAGTGGATATTTCTCTTTGGCTACATACAAAAGAACCAACCTTAGATCATACGGATCTATAGGTAGAGTTCATGGTGAAAGGGAAAGCATTCAACGTTGATTTGCTTAACAAACAATAATCAAACTATTTTTTAGATTTTCTTTTAATTAACAAAACAAATGCAACTATTCATACCTTTGTAAATATGCCACTGCAACCATTTGGGGATTTGGTCCAATGGATTCCATGATTTGGTTCTCTGATTTTCTCCAACTAGGGTTGTCAATGGGAATGGAATCAAGAATTGTATGGAGTAAACTCAACATACAATGTGATGTGGAAATATGTGGGAAAAGTATGATAGACAAAAAATGTGACTAAAAGTGCTTGTGGGGAGACCTTCACAACGTATTTATAGGATGATCCAAGATTTTGTCGGCCATGGCATTTGTCCATGGTTTTATGTATTGCATGTTATTAATCCATGGTTTATGGCCCATTCTAATTTTAGGGTTGTTGGTCTTTTTTTGAGAGAATGGAGGTTTTGTTGCAATAAATGCACATATTCCTTGTATTTATGAGGGAAGGAATAATGATTACTTGGACCAATTTGGAAGGAGTTTAATTGTGAAGGTCAAAATGGAGGGAATAATGATGGGATGATGATGTATAATTATGGTGTTGATCATAGAGAGCTATGTGGACAATTTTTTTTGTTAACACCCACCCACCTTTACATTCCTCAGTTAGCCTCCCTTTCATCCAAGGGATCACATATCACATCTCCAATATTCTTAGAAAAATTGACATTAGAACTATTTTCAAGCCTCACAAGACACTCAAACAATCATTTAAAAGTGTCAAATACAAATCTGATCCCTTTTTATCCCTAGGTGTCTACCAGATTTCATGCTCTTGAGAGAAATCTTACATTGGTCAATTAAGTAGGTCCATCCAAATGAGATCCAAACTCATATCAAAGAACACATCGCTAACACCAATCACATTTGTCTCAAAAAGTCGGCTATAGTTGAACACTCATTTAACACCAAACACCAAATATGCTTCAATCAAACGATTTTTTTAGCCTCTACTCCTCATTACTCCTCTCGACTGGTTAAGGAGGCCCTTGAGATTAAAAAACACCCCTTAAACTTTAATCGCGAAGATGGCTATAAACTAAGCCAATCTTGACAACCTTTAATCCATCTTATTCATAAGTGATACTAATCTTCACACCTTTTTTATTGTTTTTTCTTATCTATTACCATTCATTCTCACCTTGGTCCCTCTCTTTAAATTACCTTAAAAAAACATGTTTATCCCTCCTCTCTAATAAAGGTTATTTTCTTCCTTCAATATTTTTTTTTCTTTCTTTTTCCAATTCCCCTTAAAATTCTCTTTATTCACTTTATTTTCGCTTAATAATTTTCACTTGTATTATATTTTTTCCCTATAGTTCTAATTGATAACAATTTCGTTTATATCCTTCTTTTCTCGAATCATTTACTAACCAATTTTAACCTTTAACCTTTACTTTACTACTAGATATTCTAATTAATTTGTTGAATTTTAATTTTCCAAACCCGTATCCACCATTTGTAAACTATTGTATCATTTTTACTCTTTTTTAGATTTATAACTACTGTAATATCCTTCTTTGTCTAACTACCTCAAACTAATTAACCATTGTATTTATTTCTTTTCATTCTTACTTAGTTTGTTTTTTCTAAAATTAATTTATTATTAATATATTAATTTATTTTATTTATGTTTATTTTGTTTTCTTTTTTAAGCGTATCTAATATATTCTTTCTTTTATTTATTTATATTTTTGTTTATTATGTTTTCTCTTTTAACGTATCTTCTCCTTTGTGAACTATTTTAACCAATTTTATTATTCTACATCCTTAATAAACGTTTGATTTTAATTATTTATAATTATCCAAACCTTAAATTTAGATGTTTTAATATTATTTTCTATTTAAAGTTTTTTTCTTTATTTTAATTTTTTTTTAAGAGTTACTTCTCCCTCCAACTTTATTTATTTTCATTATTCTTAACTTTTGTTCACAAATTCAACTAGACCCCGAAGATGGGTGGAGTGTCCACTCGAAACACATCGGTCATGGTTAAACCCTAACACAATGAACTCCAAAAGATCGAGCACAAAGCTAGTACTACTCAATTTGATTATGAAACACCTTAAGATAATATGGAAGTTGTTGCATCACATGGGTCGCATACATATTCTACATAACATATTCAAAATGACACTATTAAATTGGGGGGTGATTAAAGGTTGTCATGCAATGGGAAGCATTTACATCATATTTGTTCGATTAAGAAAAAATGAGCATTTACTAACTTCATATGATTACATCAAACTCTTGGTTGAGGTAGACAAAAGAAAAAGGATATGATGGAATTGAAACAAAAGAAGAAGGAATTAGAAAATGTGAAGACATGATTGTTGAAGCAGAACATCGAAAGAAGGAAAGGTTTCAAAGAGAGGGAAAGAGAGAGAAAGGAATGAAAGAGATCACCAAAAACAACTCCCAAGGAATGAAAAGTAACATAACAAAATGCATGACAAGAAATTTGAAAGGGTCAAGGGAGGAGGGAGGCGCTTGATAAGATTACAAATCATATCAATCAAATTGCACATAATACACAATTCTTTCAAGACCTTATACACATTCAGATCTGTCTCTATCATTTAGTTATTCAATTGCAACAATTTGTTCCTACTAATTTAGGGGCCAATCCGGTATATTCTTTACCAACACCTCTGATTCCTCCAAGGGTATTGAGCACAAGTCAAAATTATGGTTTTTATATTCCTTGTTGGTTGCAGGTAGTAGAATTGCATCATGCAAACACAAGCAACTCAACATACTTTGATTAAACAAATGTAGGAAACTCAATATATTGAGATGATGAGAATACTCTTCCTCCTCAAGCATGAAGATGTATTCTATTTAAACTAACCATATGAAATGTGGATTTTGTCATAGAGGTTTCTTTTGGTGGTCCTCTAGTTTTTATTGGATGAAAGCTAAAGTCTTGATTTATGTGTATTCGTACATCTGCTATTATGGAGAATCAAGGTATGGTCATGTTACATAATTCATTCAATCCACTCAATCATTATATAGAGGCTCAACAAGAACATCATGTCACTTATAAAATTTGAACCTAAGTGGGAAGGGAAACACTCATTCCTCCCCACTATCCAAGCTACATCCAATAAACATAATAGGAAGTATCAATTATATAATAACAAATATATAATAAATAGTAAAAAACTTAAAAGAAATATAGGTAACTTGTGAAGTGACCACATATTATTTTTTCACACATGAAAACGTTGGGCCTTGAACTTACTTTTTGTGTCAAGGCCCTGCTAAAATAAAAAATAGATCTGTTGAGTTACATACTTCCACCAAAATCAAACATAGATCTGCTAAGTTACATACTTCTCGACTCACCAATACACCATCCCCATCAAAACCTACATATTGCAACCCTTAGATATAACAATGCAATGGATTGGATGAGCCTATTCATATTGTCGTGTTCTGCAGGAATGAATGCCGTATGTATCGTATCCAGTAACCTCTTCCTGTTCTCAGTGAGACAAGGGACACGACGCTTAACGAGATCCTTCTTCCTGCAGCAACAGTAACCATAATGACAACATGAATTTGGCAAGAAAGGGAGAGAGAGTGCTCCATTTATCCCATCTCTCTATTAACATCACTCGTTGGCAGTCTCAGTATCTTGTTATGTGGATCCCATTACCCCATGTTTAGAACACTATCTTGATTTTTTTTATGTGATGTTTTTAGTATTAAATTTTACAGTAGCGCTTGAGCCCTTTCCTGAATTCACAAATCCGATGGAAATTGTTCAAAAGGTAGTTTCAGTGATTAGAATTGCATAATTTGGGTACCTCAAGAGTAATCAAGGGTCCTGAAGCCATTTCTGCAATAAATATTGCAATTTTAACATTGAAAATCTCATTTTCAACAATAAATCATGTTGTCAAATTCCAACCAAACTTGCCTGAAAAGGTGCAAATGGTGTAGAGATTAGCCAACTCCCTTTTTTGATGTTTATACTGTGTAGTATTAACTTTTGTAGTGGTGTTTGGTTTCACGATACTGTGGGTGATCAGAAGTACAACTCCTCGATAAAAAATGACAGGTTTTGGCACACATGAGTTGATTCTTAGGGCGCATCATGTTTTGAGGCCCAAGAACCAAGTTCTTGGGCTTCACGATTCAAGTAGTATTAAAGATAGCTAAAACAACCTGTTTTGTTTTTTTGGAGATTTTTATTTTCTAACTTAGCAAGAATTGAGACGTTGTGAAGTTCACTGGGGTGAGCTTTTATCTGAGGGGTCGCCTCCTCCATGAAGATAACACATATTTTTAACTATCATAGGCCCACTCAAGTGCTCACGAATTCAACCCAAATTGCTCTATATTTCAACCCGGATTACTCTATTAAATTTCAGCCAATTAAAGACATTTTGGTTAGCACTTTTATACTACTCCTTCACAATTGTTTATGGAGATCTCTGAATTGGTGTGAAGCCATGAACTACCACATAAACCTTGTAGACATAAGGTTTGCTCTAAGACTAGAATATGGGCCAATCATTAATGGTAACAAGTGATTGATAGTCCAAGAATTTGTTCAGCAAAAAATACCATGGAATTATAACCAAGCTTATGATCTTAAATTCGATTAGACATTCGTGAGGTTCTGACATAAGGTTTGCTCCAAGACTAGAATATGGGCCAATCATTAATGGTAACAAGTGATTGATAGTCCAAGAATTTGTTCAGCAAAAAATACCATGGAATTATAACCAAGCTCATGATCTTAAATTCGATTAGACATTCGTGAGGTTCTGAAACACTAGATAGGCCTTAGGATAATACATTCATGAGGTTGTTGAGCGACAGTGGGTATGGATGATGATGCTACCACTGGAATAAAAATCGAAGACGGAGTTTAATACATTACATAGTTACACTTATTGGACACTATAGTTTAAGACCATCTACTAAGTATCTACAAATTGATATATAGGTTTGCATCACCGTGTAAAATATACAAGAAACTAAATTACTATAAATCGAAAACGAAGTTTTATACATTACATAGTCACATTTGTTGGATACTATAGTTTGGGACCATCTACTAAGTATCTACAAATTAACATTTAGGTTTGCATCACCCATGGGATATATACAAGAAACTAAATTACTATTCATGAATTAGATAACTAATCTTTACCAATGACAATGATAATGACTTGATTTCTTTTGCGAGAAGAAGCGTGGATGTACTTGATTACAAGATTAGAGAGAATATTTATATTTTATATCAATGTGCAATTTTGGATATAATTGTAAAATAAAATGTCTCTCCGTTCAAATGCATAAACTAAATAAAAATCATTTATCATAAATTGTTATCAATATTGTTGAATTTAAAAATTATTTTTAAATAAAATAATTATTTTTAATTATAATTGTAAAATAATAAATTTAAATATAATTGATTAAATTAAATTTAAATATAACTAATGAAATTATAAAATTATAAAATAAAAATTGTATTAATAATCTTTTAATCTTTTAAAGATTCATTAAAAATCTTAATAAACAAACATATATACATATAATTTATTTCCACGTATAATTTATTTCCTTTTAAGAAATGGTTAAACGTATACTTTAAGTTGTGTGCGTTGTAACTTGCATCACCCTCCTAGTATACGAATTTAAAATTAATTTATTTGAATTCTCCTTTTTTAAAGGTTATATTTACTAGCTATTTTTACCCTCGAATGGAAAGGTGGTGTTACTCGAAGCATCCATTCTTTCTCAACGGATAAAATTGTAACATTTTTGAAATTCTAGAGGATTTCGTTATAATCAAAACCTTTAATCAAGGCATGAATTGAAAACTGGCGCTCTTAGAATCAATTTTTTTTGGATTAAAATTACCCTTTGTTTGAAATCATCACCCTAGCAATTAACATCATTGCAACCAAAATCTTAAAATTAGCTCCTAAATAAAAAAAATTGGTGCTACCATGTCACCCCATTTTTCTTTACAAAGTCAAGATTACAACTTATATAAAACAAAAGTAACCATCAAATCAAAAAGAGATGTTAGAAGTGACAACCCTTTCTTTTATTGAGTTAAAATTGCAAGCATTTTCAAAACATAATCCAATTTTTTTTTTAATTTGAAAAAATAACTTTAAAAACAAAAATAAATACATTATTTAATAAAAAAATAGTTTTTAAGATTAAAGCACACAATATAAACATAAATAGGGTGAAAACCCTCGGTGAAACTCTGCGGTGAAAACCTTGTTCTAGTGAAAACCCACCCTCAGTGAAGCTTTGCAGTGAAAACCTTGGGTAAATAAGCACTCCACTCTTGTGGCTAGGGCATCTTCATCATTCATTTGGGGGCTCTAAATTAGGTGCATACATTCCTCCCCTCTCTATTTTTTATATTTATGGGCATTATATGTTGAGACCTTCAATACAAATTTTGGGCATTATGTCGTGAAACCTTTGATGAAAGAACCCTCAGTAAAAGATGAAGCTCTGAGATGAAAACCCTCCACAAAGATCTGGAATGAAAACCCTCGATGAAGCTCTATGGTGAAAACCTTCGCTAAAATTTCAGGGCACTCCACTCTTGCGGCTAGGGCATCTTCATCATTTATTTGGGGGCTATAAATTAGGTGTATACATTTCTTCCCTCTCTATTTTTTTATATTTTATATTTTTAGTTTTAGTTTTTTCTATATACAATTTTACATCTTTACATAAATATGAGTAATTCATCGCATTTACCAAAAACTGTTAAAGGAAGACCTAGCGCAGTTACCCTACATAAGCTTTATGAATTTATGGAGTCATTAGAAAAATGCAGAGAAGAAGGAGATGCTAAAATTTATGAATATATAGAATCCTCTTAGAAATGTAGGGAAGAAAGAGAAGCTAAACTCCAGATAGAGTTAAGAGCCATGCTCCATAATAAATTTACATATTTTCAAGAAGAGGTCCAAAAACAAATAGATAATAAGATATAAAAAATTGGAATAATGGAGATCAGACTACAAGCAATGGAAATTCAAAAAATGCTCGAACAAGGAGAGGCAGATATAGTAGAAAATATCAAGTTAAAGGATAGGATTAAATAGTTACAGGAAAAAGTTAACCACAACCTAACCCTAAATAATATAGAAGGTAAAATTGATATCAAATCCATTAAAGATGAAATGAATAAGCTCATGTCCTTAAACCACGAGCCTAACAAAAGATATTTAAACCTCATAATTTTTAGTTTAAAAGAGGAGGCAGAAGAGGATACGTTAGCCATTTTCAATAGATAACTTCAGAATAGGTTACAAATTGAAACCACAGGTCTCATAGAAGCAAACATGTTGGAGAAAATAATTAAGAATAAAGAAAGGCTAATATGGGTTAAGGTTAGCTCTACTTAACAAAAATACAACACACTCAGTAAGACATCAAGCTTAAAAGGATCAGGGCTATTTATAAATGAATACCTCATTCCTAAGGATCGAGTCGAATTAAGAAAGGAGGTCCAAAAGGTAAAAGAAGCTAGGAAGGAGGAAAAATGGGAATTAATCAGAAATAAGAAAGTTGTTATTAAGGATAGAAACCAAAAGGATAGTAATAAATAACAATTTGACACACTCTGGATCTTCTCCTGGAATTGTTGAGTATTTCCATGCAGAAAAGGCCCTAATTTAACTTGGATCTTGAGTGAAATTGATATTATATTATTGGTTGAAACTTGGGAACACGAGGAGTCCAAGGTCCTTGATATAGATGGATATGTCCTGTTGTGAATATAGAATAAATGTTCATGTCGTAGAGGAATTGGGGTTATAGCATGTTACTATAGAAAGAACATATCCCCACATGTTAGGATTTATAAGAAAGACCCTTACAACCAATTTATTTAGATAGATATCATAGACATTAATGACGAAAAAACCTACATAGCCATCTATTGTTTTGCCACTATTAATTCCAACTTCTATTAAAAAAAAATAGATAAAAATTATCCTTATAATGGTTTAGAACATGATATTTCTAGTTTAAGCAAGGAAGGAAATATCCTTTTGATGGGTGACTTCAATGCTCGAACTTCCAGTAACCAAGCTATTATTTTAAGCAATTATTCCAACCCTAGTCCTCTTTGGTTATACGAAGACCTTGATCTAGCTAATAGGTACAAAAGAAGTTCTGAAGTTCTAGGTGAAAATTTATTCGGTTCTGAGCTGGTCAAATTTTGTAGCGCTCAATATCTTATCATTTGCAATGGTCTGACAAAATCGACAAACTATTGTTGGATGACTTGTATCCATGGTCTTGGCAGTAGTGTAGTCGAGTATGTTATATCTGATATCCCTCTATACAACAAATTAATATATTCCAACATCTTCAACGACGATGATCCAGACTCTGATCATAGACATTTAATTATAACTCTCAATATTGACATGCATAGTGATCCCAAGGAGAAAAATTATCATTGCCAAAAACACCTGATCTTTGATAAAAATAAAGCTAACATTTTTCTCCATGATTTAAAAAACGAATTGTTTCCTTTATCTAGTATGGAGAATATAGAAAATCTCTACCATAGTTTTGCTACAACTCTATCGTCATCCATTAACAAGTTCTCTATTGAAGTCTCAATTAGAACAAGTGATAGTAGAACTAGCCCTTGGTATGATCAAGAGTGTAAAGGTGCGAGAAAATAAATTAAGCAAACTACTACAGATACAATAAAAATGGACAAGATAAATCATTACAAAGCCTTGATTAAAAGAAAATGAAGGCATTATCTAATTAAAAGGCATGCAAATATTCTATACCTCTCCAAGGTGGCTCCTAAGAAATTATGGAGGAAAATTCTAACTTGCAAAACAAAATAAGACAATAAAATTTCTTTAAAAGATTGGAATTCCTATCTTAAAAAGCTTCATGAATCCCCAGATATCAGAGATAACATTCAAACGCTTCTTACAACGAAATAATTTTTCTCACTAGAAGACATAGATTTTGGGGTTGAGCGCTTAGCAAATGGAAATTGAAGGCTACCAAGTGGAAATATTAAAAATTAGAGGGCCTCTTCTCATCCCACACATCCACAAACTCTTTAATCTAGCTGTCAAGCAAGGGTTTCCTACACCTTGGACTCAAAGCCTCATTATTCCTATTTTCAAAAGTGGTCATAAAAATGACCCCTCTAATTATCAAATCATTATGAGTATCCCTATATTAGCTAGTTATATGGTATTATCTTAGAAAAGAATATCGATAAATGGATAGAAAGGGAAGGTAAGCAAGCTAAAGTCCAAACAGGTTTTAGAAGGCATCATTCAACCACAGACCACCTCGTTACACTTAGGATCATTGCTGAGGAATGCTGTAATAATATATCTGACCTATTTTGTTGCTTTATGGATTTTAGAAAATCTTTTGATATAGTACCTAGAAATAACAAGTGGAATAGGCTAGAGAAGCTTAAGGTTCCTTTTGAATTGAGAGCTGTTGCAATAAGGTTATACAAAAAGGTCATTTCCAAGTTTAAGAATAATGAGGGGTGGACAATGGATATAAATTGTAATATCGGAGCTAAACAAGGATGCCCCCTCTCCCCTACTCTTTTTGGCATTTACAATAACATGGGTATGACTATTAACACCAACAAGACAAAAATCATGATTATAAAATCTACGAAAGACACCCATGCGAATTTTATTTATGATAATAGAAATCTAGAGGAAGTGACTTCTTACAAGTATCTTAGAATTGATATTCATCACAAGCTCAATTGGAACTATAGCATTAGGAAAATGATCAATGGAGGTGGAAAGCTTATTTTGGTCTTGAAAATAACTATAAATCAACCAATCTAGTCATGTGGGATAAAAATAAGTTCCTCTTTGAAACTCTTGTCATCCCTGTTATCTTGTA
Source organism: Pseudotsuga menziesii (assembly GCA_001517045.1). NCBI lineage: Eukaryota > Viridiplantae > Streptophyta > Pinopsida > Pinales > Pinaceae > Pseudotsuga > Pseudotsuga menziesii. The sequence goes on from LPNX010227652.1 coordinate 153,635, forward strand.
TGTTTGTGAAGTATGGGGGTGCAAGGTTTCTAGAGAATCTTGGAGGAAGATTGAGAAAATCTAAAAGTGGTTTATAACTTACAACCTCAAAAATAAAAGCAATATGTCTTATCCTATTCTCCTCATAGAAGTGGATCTTTCCCCCATCAAGAGCATGGCTATGACTAGGTACCTGATGTACAAGCATAAGATAAATAACATGAGAAACAAGAAACTTCCTAAAATTTCTTTAAGCTCAAGTCAAAACCAACTACGCCTCAAGCGGTGTTGGTGTAAAGATACCATGGTTTGGTTAAACCATTGGGGAATTGATGAAAATGACATTTTGTAGAACACTGATAACGTAAAAAATATTATTACTTCTTAAATTTAAAAATAAATTGTAGTGTGAGGAAAATTTAGGGGTTAAGAGAAAATTAAGATACTATAAGGAGGTCATTAATCCTAATTTGGAAGATCGAAAGTATCTCTCGGTAGTAACTAGCTCATGGAAGAAAATTAATATAACCAATATTAGAACGAATTGTCATGAACTCCATAGAGAAATAGGGCGTTGGCCTATTCCTAAAACTCCATGGGCAGAAAGGGTTTTCCATCTGTGTGATTCTATGAGCGTTGAGGATGAAAATCACTTTCTCTTAGAGTGCCCTGCTTACACCCACATTAGATATGAGTTTTTTAGTATTTGCTACAATACAAACCTTTATAACCTCCTAACTTGAAAAAACTATAGTGAGCTTGGAAAACTTCTTGACAAGATTTTTGGGCATAGGAACAAGATTTTAAAGTAAACCAAGTATTATCCTTCTTAAGGTCCGATAAACCAAAATTAGTCTCAGTAGGCATTCTTCATCATCATCATCATCATACCAATAAAAATAAAACAAAAACAAAAAACCGAAAAACACGTTAAAAACATTTAAATACATTAAAAAACAAAATTACAAACAAATAAAAATAACTAATATATAACAAACCAAAAAAATAAATAAATAAAACAAAAATACTATACACACATAACACAAATCTTATTGCGCCGAGAGGCGCTCTACAACCCAGTATGGTGGAGATCTTGTAACATGATGTAACGTTAGTAACATTTGTAACATGTCGGCAAAAAATAATAGTGATAGTGAATATAATGGGAGAGATCTTGCAATGTGATGTAACGTAAGCAACGTTTGTAACATGTTGGCAAAAAATAATAGTGATAGTGAATATTATGGGAGAGATCTTGTAACGTGATGTAACGTTTGTAACATGTCGGCAAAAAATAATAGTGATAGTGAATATTATGGGAGAGATCTTGTAACGTGATGTAACATTTGTAACCTTTGTAATATTGAAGTAACTAATGTAAAAAGTAGTAAATATTTTGTCGGCCTAATAATGTAAGGTCGTAAGGTTTCGTTTGAAATACACTCTATCAATACACCAAAACAACAAAAATATTATAGAAAAAAAAATAATTATTCTCAAGAAGCTATTCGAGACGAGGAATCTGATCAAGAAGCTATTCAAGACGAGGAATATGATTAGGTAATCTATTAGTGGCTCTATAGACCTCCTCAGATGCAAATCCAAATCCACTTCCCCTCCTCCGCAGCTCCAGCTCCAGCTCCACTCGTAGCTCTCCTCCTAGTGCACCGCATGCTCCTCCCACTGTGCAACCCTCTTCCTCCTCCCATGCTTTAGCCCTCATCCTACTCCCACACCGCACCCCTACTCCACTGTGTCCTCCCCCCTACGCAGCCACATGCACCTCCCCTCCTCCTCTTCCATCGCGTCTTCCTCCCCTCCACCATCCTCCTCTCCTACTCCCACTGCACGTACTCCCCTCCTCTTCCCACCGTCCTTCCACTACGCGTTACAATTCAGAGGGGGAGGAAACCCTTCAGAGACCAATGAACCCCAAATCAGATGCCCATATATTACGAAGTGGAGAGGAATCCACTAAGCAGTGTATTAAAAATCCAAACAATGGAGAGTTAAGTGATTGGTTGACTATCGATGAAGACGATGTTGTCAGTGCAGATTTTTCATAGCTGCATTCCTCATCACAGGAATTGTTGAATTGCATGCTGGGTCACTTATGTATTCTAATAGTCGGTGTCAATGAATAGTAGCTGGAAACTACAGATCATTTGGAACATAATTTGTTTCCTCCCACTGCGCGTCCTCCCCTCCTCCTCCCACCATCCTCCTCCCACGTCGCACCCCTCCATCGCATCCTCCTCCCCTCCACTATCCTCCCCTCCTCCTCCCACGTCGTACCCCTCCTCCACCGTGTCCTCCTCTCCTACTGCCGCTACCTGCACCTGCAAACTGAGATCTATATCAAAATAAGGATCCTCTGGAAAATGTATTAAAATGTAATATTAAAATCTACATTTTAAACTGAGTGCCGCATATTAAAATGTAATATTCCATTTTAGAATTTAATATTATATTTTAATATTACATTCAATTTTAAAATTTAAAATATTAAAATTCAATGTTAATATTTAAAAAATTAATATTACATTTAAATATTACATTTTAAATTTAATTTAATATTTAGATTAATTTTAAT
>LPNX010227652.1:170249-194690 GCA_001517045.1 Pseudotsuga menziesii
AAACTATTTTTTTGTTTGTATTTTCGACATATATCCCCGTGTTTTTACTCAAATTTCGATCGAGAGAGCTCGTTGGATGCGGATTTAAATTCAGCATCCATTTACTGTAGGTAAGCTCCATTTTTGTCATTATTGTTTTTTTCATTTTATAAATATGTGTTTTTTGTTTTGTTTTAAAATGGTTTTATTATGTAATTGTTCAAGCAATATGATGAAAAATTCAAACCCAAATATAAACCAAAACCGTGTAACCTAACACAAGACCCAAACAATGAATTAATCAATGTTTATATGCGTTGAGAAACCTGATTGGTGAACATTGAAACATGATAAAACAACCCCTCCATTCATTAACCACCTTCGTTGAATCCATTGTGGTTTTAATTGACCATTCCCAAGAAAAATTATCATATATATATGACTATAGGATGAGGGAATTCTACTCAACTACAATTAGCAAGGAGGAAGTTAAAAAATAAAACATAACCAAACAATCCATCTTCCATTTATTAATTGACCCAAGAACCAACCAACCACCTGATCCAGGAAAGAGGCATTTTTGCATGGATTAGGGCACATTCCAACCATGGAGAGACCACTAAATAAATTGGTGGTTAAAGTGTTTGATAAACCTCCCTATAAAAATAGGGAGATTCCCTTTTATTTTGTTAGGAAATTATGGGCTAAGTATATTCTTGGTCTCCATGTCAATTATTTTGATATTGGTGAATTCCACGGGGTTGGCCTTGGCTCAGTTCAGGATTGAGAAAATGCTAGACATAACCCATTGAAAGGATCTCCTACTCCTAAGAACCTGTCCAACCCCCATTCCCTCATTCACCTTATCTTGTGGATATGATCCAATCCATTAGTAATTCGATATCATCCTTGACATGCAATTTAGTGCAACATAGTGCATTTTAGTAGCATCTCATTGAGAGATGTCCTATAATGACTTTAGATCACCTAGAGTCGAGCCATAATTTAGCAAGGTTGGATTTTCTAATTCCATGCCAATTGTTCCTCATTGATCACTAGAAGGATAACACCCTCTAGTAGAGGTTATAGTGTAAGCCCTTAAAAAGAGAGCCCAAATATCCATTTATAATGGAGGTCTCTACAGAAGGAAAGCATGAAGAGGTTTTAGTGGAATTTTTTAATTGGTTCTTTTGTAAACGTAAAATGCACTGGTGCGGCTAAAGTGTGAATGCATATGTGAAGATAAAATATTAACACACCTGTCACAAAAATCCCTTTTCGATACGAGAAAACAATGTTGTAATATTTTAAAAAATGGAAATCTTAATGCGTTCACAACTGGAAATGCATTGGTGTACGTAAATTTAACACATCGTAGATGGCCCAAAAAACCATAGGCCAAGAATAATATTAAAAAAAAAACATATAAACTGTGTGTTAGATACTAACAAAAGCATTAATGCGTTATGTGTATTGCAACATTGAATTGAGTAAAATTAAAAAAAATGTGTAAACAATTTTAATATTTTTCTACACATATGATGCATTTATAGACTATTACTGCACATATGCGTAACTCAAGATTGTGCTCCAGATTAGGGATACATTAAAAATGATTTTGTTTTATTTAAAATGTGGTGTACAATTTTTTTATATTATTATATTACATAACGATGTGTTTGTATTCTTTTAAAGCACCAATACACCATCTAAAAGAACGTTGCAGTGTGACTTAGGATTGGGCGCATTACAGAAGAGTCAAATAAAAAAATTAATGGATGAACTATTCATTTTGACCATTCCATAGTGCTTGTTACAGCTGATTTTACCACACATGGTGGATCACACCTTTAGGGCCTTCCCTGTCCCTCTGCAGACTCTTTAGACCCCATGGACCATTTTTGTACCTTTGATGTTTCCAAGATCATCCCTAGAAACATGTCTTATTTGCTATACGCAGCTTTTAAACTTGTTCTCGCGTATATATACGGATTTGACCCTCAAACCCGTGTACATCAGGATGTGTGAAAAAGGCCAAATAGTTTTGGAGTTTTCCTTGATGTGGATCCGAGTCACTTGTCTCTTGGAGAACTTTGTGTTCTTCCCAAGCTTTCCTTTGCTTGTGAGCTTGCTATCGAGAGATGGAGGATTGAAGTGGTGGACGCCCAAGTGGAGGACTCAGTTTCTCCAATTTGCAGACGTGCCGACAGAGGTTGTCACTATTGTAATCTCTATTTTATATTAATAGAAATATCTTTTCCTGTCCAATAATGTGTATTTAAATGAGTATTGAATCCGTCGATGCTTTTAAATGATTATATGTTATTGATTATATATGCTAGAGTAGGTCTAACACAATTATATATAGCATGCTTGTCTTTTTTGCTGAATGTTGAGAGAGAAAATTACTTGTACAAGCGAGAGTGGAAAATCTCAACGGGGATCTACATCAACCGTCTGGAATAAGGTATGTATCGATATCCTTTAGTGTTAGACATGTTTGGTTTCTCTTGCATATAGGAAATGATTGATTTCTGTGGTTACTCTATCTGTTGTGGTACCCCAAGCCATAGGAAGTTTTCTCCATAACGGAATTGGCAACCATATTGGGGAGTTCCTAGTCATTTCCTTTGGGGGCTTTTATCGGCATTCAATGTTCTTGAATTGCTCTGATTTCTCTGTTTCTGAGTCGAGTCTGGGGGCATGTTTTCCTGGTAGTGTTTGATAGGAGTAAAGTTTGTCCCAGCTTGTCTGTTTTACCTTCTTTTTATCTCTTTTTCTTCCTGTATGCAAGTTTTTGCTTCACAGTCGTGTGTACACGCAGTTTTTACTAGAATATCTGCGTATATACGCGGGTTTTTTGCACATAGTCATGTATGCCCTGAGTTTTGACTTTTAGGGGAATATTAAGTGTTGCTAGGTGAGTTTTGATGATTGTTGAGTCTCCTTGGATGCTTCTAGAGTCTGTATACACCTCTGTTTCTGACCAGAGACGTCTTTTAGTTAGAATTTTTTAAAATGTTCTTGTCATTGCATTTTCTAATTTTTGTTTTGGGATTAGTGCATTAGGTCTCTTTTACCTTAGTGCTTTGCTTGGGTGCTATGTGATAGTGCTTGTAGAGTTTGGGGGTTGTAGAGTCATTCTTTTGCTTTATTGTCTCATTTTAATTCAAAAAATTACAAAAATATTTGCTTATTTGCATCATCATGCATCATTGCATTTTTGCATGGTACTTGCACTAGGTTTGCTTGGAGAACTATTAGTCAGATTTTCATATAGGAATGATGCATTTTTCATTTGAAGGAGAATTTTGCATTTCACGTAGTAGCATACCCTGTTTTTCATTTGACACAGTGCATTTGCATTGATTGTTAGGTGTGCATTTTACTTCTTGTTGCGTCATAACACCATTAGTTGCACGATCATTTACCCTTTTGAGTAATAAGCCAATTAAAATCAACGCATAATAAAATGAATTACACTCTTTTCTTTTATAGGGTGCACCAACAATATTAGGTTTTAGGGTCTTGGAATAGTTCATTGTGAGTAAATTCTCCAAGACCACTAAACAACAACATATATGTGTCTGTCCAGGTGAGAGTGTGAAATTCCTTGGTATAATTAGTGTTTCTTAGGATCCTCCTCTTACAAGGGAGTTAATCATGAGGTAATGTGATTAGTTATTGATTGGGATGACCCTTAGTCATAACTGCGTAGCACTGGAGATATTTCCAGGATTGTATTCGTATCTGAGGAATCTTTCGAGAGTTTTGGGCTTTGCTACCCTGCCCATATGGTCAATACTACCTACGAATGTTCTCTTGAGCATTGATTATATTGAGGTGACCTTAGTTTCCTTACCTAGGTTATCGAGGGGGTACTTCGTAGAGGTTATTCTACAGATGTCCCGGCCAAGTTGGGGCCGGACAGGATAGTCGCTATATGCGTTGAAGCCGAGGGCCACAATAATTGGTTACAAACCTCCTCTTGTTGTGTATGGGAGTCTCAAGCCTCTCCTAGGCAAGACATACCTGCTTCATTTAGGAGCTCACATATCCTACCCTTGATTTCTTGTGATTTGGCTTTACATTATATAGGTGTATGCTCTGTGGATGCTAGTTTGCCTAGGGTTTGCGTAATTAGATAGAGTCTTTTTTCATTTTTTGAGTCATTTTGGATTTGGGTGCGTCATTTCCCCGTTCTCGTCATTTAGCAGGACTTCCGCCTTCCACATCTCCTCTTCCTTTGGGAGAGAGAAATAGACTATCCGAGCAGACTACTTCTCACATTGATTCACGCACGATGGGAGATCATGAGGATTAGATTCATGAGATGTCTTCTCCACCTCAAGAGGTTGGGGAGGAATATCCTACTCCTGTATATGATCCTTCACCTGATATACCTTCACATTCAAGTTATGATCACTCATTCACAGGTCGCCGGTATTGGTTTCTAGGCGACGAGACTCACCATGAACACACAAGCACTAGTCATGTTAGTTATGGCATGCCTGATATCCCTGCACATGATCCGACACATGATGTCAAGTCATAAATTGAACCTAGAACTACACCTAAGGGCACTCCCATTCCTTTCCGTGCAGAGAGATTTGGGAGCACTAGTCACATTGCACCTTCCATCCTAGCGGTGGAAGCTACCTCACATGTTCGTCCTAGACCTAGTGTTAGTAGCCAGCCATATGCGGATACCAGAACCAATACGAGTGACCAGAGGGAATACCACTTATATCCCTTCACATGTCCCTTCGTCCTCTATTCCTACTCCTTCGAATGCATTTTTGACAACCATTCCTCCCCCTCATTTAAGTGGTCCTTCGGGACGAAAAGTTGCTACTAGTCATGTTTGTACTGCGACTACTCGTATAGTATTTTCTTAGAGTCAAGTATCTCTTGTTGTATCAGGAGGTCATATTCCTGTTTCTGGATCGTCTTATGGTCCATCGCATGGAGTTCCCCATATCCCTACTTATGGAGCTTCTCATGGGATATCCCATGGGACATCTTATGGAGCTTCTCATGCACAATATTATGGACTGCAGTATGGATAGAGTTATCAACCTTATGGGTACGGGTATCAACAACCTGCTTACTCCTCTAATTATGGCTTTGTAGCACCGCATAGTCAAGGTACACCACATCATAATGCTTCCATGCATCCCTACACGGGTCAAACGGGAGGAGGATATTATGGCCAAGGCCATGGTATTTACAGTAGTCAGCCTTATACGAAACAAGTGAGTCAATTGTCTATTAACCAATCCACATCGGGACAAGCTACGACTTCATCTCAACCCACCTAAACGGCGAGTATACTTTTCATGCAATTGTCAGACCAGAAGGGAAACCAGCAGCTCAGAAGGAATAAGAAAAAGGGTAAAAACAATCGTAAGGGTGGGAACAAGAACGAAAAATGCCAATTTCAATGACAAGAATGACTGTAATGCTGGGGGGGACAAGCAGTCTAAACATAAGGTTAAGTTTCCTTGCAAATTGTGTAGGGATGACCACCTCACTCACTTGTTCCCTCGTATGGAAGACGCCTTGAGGTTCATAGCATAGGGCCCAGCTATGCTGACCAATCCTTTACCCCATAATCAAAATATGAACTCAAGGACCCATGATCCTCATTCTGTGTCGGGTGGAGATCAAAATCCGTTAGAAACTAGTACTGGTCATGGGTGCATCAACATGGTGCGTGCTACTAAGGTTGTGACTTGTGCGAAAGATTATGGTTCGTCACAACCAGACCTTGGGAAAGAACCTCCTCCTACCGAGAGTCCTTTGCATATTGAAAATCCTACGGATAAACCTGAGATTGCACCTCGCATTCCTAAGGGAGTCTTAAAGCATTCAGAGCACAATCCTAATGCCCGAGCTGCCTAGAACTATTCTGTTGTCAAGGATTTGGGCTAAACTCCCTATGCGATGTCTGCGCTTGAAGTTCTTTAGAGTTGTCCGTCGCAAAGAAAAGCTTTGCTTTCTGCTCTTGGGGTGAATGATGATAACTCTTCTTTCGTCATCAAATTTGAAACCATGGGACTCCAGCCTCACTTGCCTTACTACGTGTCTCTGTTGATTCATGTAGAATGTCTTAACATGACCATCAAATGCACTATGATTGATGAAGGCGTTGTTGCTTCCGTGATGTCTTTGTTGTGCTGGAAGGGTTTGGGTTCTCCCGAGTTGTCTAAATCTGCTACCATGTTGACTGGATTTCATGGTAGATCATTTTGGCCACACGAAATTTTTCCTTCTCTTAAGGTCCATTTGGGAGGGAAGATCGTCGCGATCGAGGTCGAGGTGGTTGATGTGCCCCTTAATTAAAATCTTTTACTAGGGCGGAATTGGATGTATAGTATGCAAGCCATAGCAATTGGATGTATAGTATGCAAGCCATAGCCTCTTCTCTATTTCAAGTTGTATGCTTTCCATTTAATGGGAATATTGTTACGATTGATCATACATCATTCAAAAATATGAGTGTTAATGCATCGTCAGGAGCTTCTATCCCGATTATCGACCACTCTCAGCCGGCAACTGGGAGTGTGGGTGTAGGTATGTATCCATCCCTTATGGGGACATTTAGTTGTCCTACACCCATCCTTATGATTGGATCTAGTTTTGATGGGGCTTCATCTTCATTGAATTCAGTGTCTTTTCACACTACCCATATGGAAGATCCTTGGATTCTTCCTACACCAAGTCCTTTGAATGAACCTATCGAAACAGACGTGCCGTTGCCTACAGCAATGATAGCATATCAAGTGAATCTTGATTGTGTTGCAGAGCCTAGTCCTTCCTCTTTACAGATGGAAGAGGAGGACCTGTATGTACTGCCTGCATGGGTAGTTGTGTCCTCTCATGCACATGACTACCTTGATAGTGTTTTTCTGTCAGATGAAGCTATTATTGAGGCCATGTCTGGGGTTGAGCCACCTTGGGAAGAGTTACATCATAGATCTTATTTTCTTCCCGATCTTGACCGTTTGGAGCATGAGAAATTTAGGGATATTCTTAGCGAGAAGATTGGTAGTCCCGTGGTTCCATTAAGCTCTCCTGGTTAGATGGCTGATGGGAACATGGTGAATATATCACCTACGATCCCTATCAATATCTCTCGCGATCCTGGAAAGATTGAGAATGTCTATATTGGGGAAGAATATTCCCATGCTGAGATTCTGGAGTATACCAAGCTGTTCAAAGAGTTTCGTGATATCTTTGCTTGGTCATACGAGTAAATGGCAGGTATTGACCCTCATATTTTCGAACATGAAATTAAGACCTATCCGAATGTGAATCCTGTTCGACAAAGTTTGCATGTGGTGAATCCTAGAAAAGCACCTGCAATTAAGGCTGAGATAGAAAAGCTGTTGAAAGATGGTTTTATCTATCCCGTTCCATTGACAGAGTGGGTTTCAAACCTCGTTCCGGTTGATAAGAAACATGGAGCGATCCGTATATGTACTGATTTCCACAATTTAAATCGTGCATGTCCTAAGGATAATTTTCCCATACCATTTATTGATCAGATTTTGGATGAGTGTGCAGGAAGTGAGGTATTTTCCTTCATGGACGGCTTTTTCGGATATAATCAGATTCAAATTAAACCCGAGGATCAACACAAAATTGCATTTATTTGTCCTTGGGGTACATTTTCATATCGGAAGATGCCTTTCGGCCTTAAAAAGGCCAGAGCCACATTTCAGCAGCCGGTGACCTTGATTTTTAACGATCTCAAATTGATTATTGAAGTATTTTTGGATGACCTTGCTGCTCATTCTCAGCTGAGAGTGCGTCAATTATACCATTTGATATTAGTATTCGAAAGATGCCGCCACTACTAGGTTAGGTTAAATCCTCATAAGTGCATCTTTTGTGTGAAGTCTAGTCGCTTGCTAGGATTCATTGTTTCTAAGGAGGGTATAAGAGTCAATCCCTTAAAGGTTGAGGCAATACTTCAATTGTCTCCCCCGAGAAATATTAGACATATTCAATGTTTGCAAGGCATGGAAAACTTCTTACGGAGATTCGTGGTTAACTTTGCCAATTTGACTAAAGGATTTATACATCTTTTAAAGAAGGACACCACCTTTTGCTGGGATGAGCAAGCCTAGGAGTCCTTTGATGCTCTTAAGAGAGCCTTAGCATCAACCCCCATGCTTAGTCCACCCGACTATAGCCATGACTTTTTTATTTATGTGGCCGTGTCCATGGAGACGATTGGTATGGTTTTGGTTCAGGAGGATGAGGAGCTCCATGAGCACGTCATATATTATTTGAGATGGAACCTTATAGATGCGAAAATCCATTATTCCCATGTGGAGAAACTTGCCTTAGCTACCGTTCATGCGGTTCGGAGATTGAGACACTCCATTCTCCTTCGCCAGACCTTGGTGGTAGCTCATGTCAATCCATTACAGTTTGTCCTCACTAGAAGGATGATTAGGGGAAAGTATAATAAATAGATTGTTATTTTGCAAGAATTCGATCTTGAATTTGTTTCGGCAAAATCGAAGAAATCGTTAATTTTTGCAGAGCTCATTTTTTATTTCCCAAGTGAGGAGGTTTATGAAGATACATTTGTTGATGAGCATATTTTCCTTATCTCAACTTTGGATCCATGGTATGGAGATATTATCATATACTTACAAACATTGAAGGTCCCTACTCACCTTTCACAGGATGAGCGACGATGATTACGTCACGTATATAATAACTACCTTATAGTGGATAACACTTTGTACCACCGTGGGGTAGATTCCATTTTACGTCGTTGTTTAACCCATGAAGAGGCTGAGGTTGTGCTGAATGATTTCCACGGAGGGGCGTGTGGTGGTCATTTATCTGGGCTTTCTACAGCCCAAATTTTTTTGAGAGTGGGATATTTTTGGTCATCGATCTTTAAATATTGTGTTAATGCGGTCAAGAAGTGTCACCGTTACCAGGTGTTTGCACGCAATATGCGCTCAAATCCTACCCCATTACATCCGATTATCACCGTCGGTCCCTTCACCAAGTGGGGGCTTGAATTCATGGATTTCCCCCTAGCTTCAGTTGGGGGGCATCATCATATTATTGTGGCTGTTGATTATTTCACGAAATGGGCTGAGGCTATGCCCATGATTAAATCCGATGGTGAGACAATTGCACATTTCGTATTTGACCAAATTATTACTCGGTTTGGTATTCCAAAAGAACTTGTCACTGACCGTGGTAGGCACTTTCAGAATCGAATGATGGAAGAGTTGGCCTCGAAGCTAGGGTATAAGCAGGAGCACTCCTCTTCTTATTACCTTTAGGCGAATGGACAGGTTGAAGTAGTGAACAAATCACTTAAGTCCATTCTCCAATGAACCATTGCACAAAGCAAAATGAATTGGCATATCATGTTATATCCTGCTTTGTGGGCATATAGGACCATGGTTAAGACTGCCACCAGTTTTTCTCCATATCAGTTTTTCTACATGGAGTGGAGTCTATCTTGTCGGTTGAATGTGAAATCCCTTCATTGAAGCTAGCTATAGAGCTTTTACCAGACACTTCCGCATTGGAGGAACATTTGGTCCACTTAGAGCATCTTGATGAGCAGCGCCGAGATGCTTTAGTGGCTCTAGAGGTGAATAAGTGTCATGTTAAGGTCCAGTATGATAAGTCTGTCCGTTCGAGGAGGTTTAGTGAAGAAGATTTGGTCCTTTTATGGAACCAAGCTAAAGAACCCTTGGGGCAGGGAAGTTTAATCCCATGTGGCATGGTCCTTACGTGGTCAAACGTGTGTTAGAGAAGGGCACCTATGAGCTGGTAGATTATGAGGGGACAACCTTGGTGAAGCCTAGAAATGGGCTCTATCTTAAAAAATACTATGCATGATCTTCAGCCAAGGCTGATTATTGTATATTATTGTACAGTTTTTTACATAGTTAGGTTTTCTTATGGTGTTCGGGTTTGTTGATTAGCTTTCGTTTCTTATGGAAAATGTCAATGGAGTCTTCTGTTTTCATAGGATTTGCTGATGGTGGTAGCCGCCACACTCAACACTCAGCTTCTACTACTTGGGTGATTTATACTCCTATGGGTTAGGTATTGTCTTCAGGAGGCATATGTTTACGACCTTCTTTGAACAATGTTGCTGAGTATAGTGTTGTTATCAATCTATTACGGGATGCCATTTCACATGGTGTTCTCTCTCTTGAGGTGCATCTTGATTCACAATTAGTAGTGTCACAGCTTAATGGCTTGTATCGTATTAGGGATTTGACATTATCACGAAGATTCTTACGTGTGAGATTGTTAGAACGAAAATTTGACAACATAACATACATACATGTTCCAATAATTTTTAATCAAGTTGCTAACTCATATGCTAAATATGTGTTAGATTGGCATTTGTTTCATAGACCTTAAGCACATCACAAACATACATTTTTACACATGTAAATAAATAAAATCGATCATCATAAAAGTTTTTCATTAAACATCCAAAATGAAGACATCATAATACATAAGTGTCATAATACCAAAATGGGGCTTCCGAGCCACCAAAATATAATACACGGTAGTACAAAAATGAATCACTCTCAGGTCTCTAACCTTGTGGTGGGGGAAGAGGGGGGTTCTGATCATGGTAGCACACCACGGCTCTATCTAGTCATTGAAATAACCGAACCCATGCTCGTGGTACACCAACCACCTAACGCTGCATGGCCTCAGGCAAGTCCTCGACTTGCGCCATGGGTACCCGATGTGTCAATTGTACAAAGTTTCTGTGGATGCTTTGGAGCATCCACTCTGCATCCACACCCATGATATCATCTCCTCTTCCCCTCCATCTATGATGAGGGAAGCTGTCAAGCCTCCATGGTCCAACATCTGCATACATATGACAGGTTGTCACTATGTGTCGTCACACCAAAACATGTCTTTTGAGTCTATATATCAAAAAACAAAAAAAAATTAATAATTCAAAAAACTTAAAAAGAGGGTTTGAGATTCATTACCAATATCACCATATGCTGCTCGTGGTGATAGGGGCATGTCAGGATCTCCCCAAAAGTCTATCCCTGCATAAGGGTAATAATCGATGGCAATAATCTACCACCGCCACCATGGAAAGAAATCAGCTGGGTAGGGGTTGGACACCCTACCTCCACCCAGTTTGCGCATAGCATCTGCCCAACATCGTTGGGCCGGATCTCGAACCCCATGAGGAGGAACGTTGGCTCTAGGGTTTAGCCCCGGAACACGCTCAAATAAGAACGTGCTCAGTATACTGTCGAAACCGAAGTTTCGTACCCAGCCCATCTTGCAGTCACTGAGCTACTGCTTCATGTTACTCAATAGTGCAGTGCTCCAATCGTAGACTGTGGGTCTCATGCACTCCACTGCATAGAACATCAATGGCCGTGAGGCCTGGCGGAGTGACGCTAGCCCAGCTATCCTATTGAGTGCCAATAGTATGGCCTTTAGTCCTAGCACCTGGATGGATTTTGTCAGGATTTGACTCCCAACCTTTTCCATGTCTGGAAAATAGTATACTGCAATGTACTCATCAATGGTGAGGCCACCTCTGGGCCCACGAGATCGTAGATTCACCACCTCTCCCCGTTGGGACAATCCAGTAATGAAGTATATGTTCTCCACCTCTATAGTGAGGGACATCCCGTCGATATGGAAGGACTCTGAGTCTGGATCCCAGCAGTCTACTAGCATCTGTAGGAGTCTTGGTTTTGCCCTCAGGCTTCCAAGAGACCAAAACTTGTATATCCCACATGCACGTAGAGCTTGTTAAGCCATCAAATCACCCCATACAGCCTCTTCTATGTCTCCATGTTCCCTCTCCCTCCATTCTAGAACCATCCTGCACATTAAAAATAAGTTTTGGTCAATTTATACCTTAAAAAACCATGTGCGCCGCCGCATACATGACTGTTTGCAAAAAAACCGTGTATGTACGCGGGTTTGGGAGGTTTTCCCGCGTATAGCCAGCCCTATATGTGGAAAAAGCCCCAATTTTTGCATGGGCTGAAACTACCAATTTAGATTGGCCTAGAAATTAATTTTGACCATGGAAATTGAAAAAAATTACATGAAAATGGAAGAGGAGGACATGAGAAGTTACCTAGAACAAACGGTGTCGAATGTCGCCGGACGAAGCTCCCGAAATTCGCTATTGAAGTTCTAAGCTCAAATGGGTAAAAATTTCAAATGATATGTAATTTTTGAATTTTTTACTATTTATAGAAAAAATTTGAAATTTTTTACCCCCTTTCTATAGTTTTGAACCATTTCTGACCACTTTGGACTGATCTAATGATGTAGGAGTCCGTTTTGAGCGTCGTTTCGACCATTGTTTTGACCCGTTCATGCCGCTTTCAGGTATTATGTCTAAACTGGAATATAGGTTATATTTCACATCCGTGTGCATTTTTCATGACCTTATGACCATTTCATTATAACCTTAGGTACGAACCCATTATATCTTGTCACAGAACCTTCTTGTTGTTTTAGAAGTGACATGATGTGAATGGTAGAGCTTGACCATACATGGGTGCCCTAGTTAGCTCATTTTTTTCATTTGGTGCCCATGCCGACATTTTTTTCCATTTAGGGTGTGGGAGTCCTTTGTATAGTATCTCCATGTCTTTACGCAAGAGCCTCATACTCCTCTTGATATTTTTGCTGGCCTTTGTCCCCAGGACTCCCTTATGTCAAGTTGTAATTTCATTATCATGAGTTTTACCTACCTCATTGAGCCTTATGCTGGCTTCCCTGACTTTAATTGTCAGCCATATAGCCCAAGCTTGTCTCATGTCTAGCCATGTAGAGCCCTTTTACATATCCTTTGCAGCTTGATTCCCCAATTTTTACTGGGAGGGGACTTTCCCCCGAGTGTCGTTATCCTACACATGTGTCCTTGTATTGAGCATAGGTATGTTCCACTGCTTGGAACTAGTTTGTTTTTCCATTGACACTCATCTCCTCCCAGTCTATAACTATAAAGCACTTTTATTCTTTTTCAAGATTTTCAAAATATTTGAAAAAGTCCAAAAAATAAAAAAACCAAAAAGTTGGACAAGAAAAGATGTTATATTTGGCAGCAGTCGAGTCATGTCACCTTTGAACAGAGCACTGTATATCACATCCATTGGTTGGGTTAATAGTTTGTCTTTAGGAGCTGTACTCGTTTCTCTGAGTTTATCTCCACCGACTAGTTAAGCTTCCAGTCCCTATGGAGCCTCTGTCGATGCCTCCGGTGTCGCAAAGATGTCCCAGTTTTGTATATCAATTCTATGCTTCCTACATTCAGTCACCATTCACCTTTATGCTCTTTTTTGAAGGAAGTTGAAACCTGAGTCGACCATTCCTCAGTTCTCTTGACTTTGCATGTCAACCATTCTCGGTACTGATACTGGTTCGTGCACATTATGATTGAGTCCTTTCACATTATATAGCCTTGTTGAGTACCTCGTGTTAGATGATGAGGGATGCATTAATTCCCTCTTTCCAATGGATTTCATCCCATCGACTTCAGATCATTTATTCTGGGATAGGAATCTAGAGTAATTTTTGAGTGCCTTGAGACTTGTAGTCATCAGTGGTAGGTTCTCTCACCATCGACAGTTTTTGGGAATACATCAATGTCCCCTGATCGATGGATCCTCTCAAGTGTTTGACCTCAACACATTTATTCACACTTGTTAGTTTGCACTCTAGTACCTTGATTCCCATTTTCATTATCGGTGGGTGATCTTGCGTCTGTTAATGGTATACATCAATGATCGGTAATCAAACGATTGACTACTATGTTCGACCTCAACACCTCTATTCACATAGTAGGACATGTACTCGTAGCGGTTTGTGTAGAAGGCCTTCCAGATTGGTGGCATCTCTTATATGCTACCTCCTTGATCATGCCAATGTTCATGAGATTTTAGCTCTTGTGACTTGATTCCAGTATATGTCAGAAATTTCTAGATATTATGGAGATCTTGATCCATTATATATCTTCAACCATTATGGAGATCATGGTCCTTTGTATTTCTTCATCACGGAGATTCTTATCTATGTATATTGTACGTGGCGATGACCACTTATGTGATATTTTGTATCATGCCTATTCATGGCCATTGTACTCTTATGTATCTGGGACTACTATATGTATTTGCACTTATGTGCAGATTTGTATTAGTGTACTATGTTGATTGGGTGGCTAGTCTTCCATTTGGGATCCCTCATCACTCCACTTCTGGGATGGACTTATAATGTATTTCGGCCATCGTATGATCCCTCTGACCTCACACATTAGGGGGCATATGTTATAGCTGATTTTACCACTCCAGGTGAATCACACTTGTATGGCCTTCCCCTATCCCTCTTTAGACTCCTTAGACCCCTTAGACCATTTTTTGTCCTTTGATGTTTCCTTAACCATCCCTAAAAACATGCGAAAATTAATACACGTGACTTTTAAACCCCTGATCGCGTATATACGCGGGTTTGACCCCTAAAACCATGTACATTAATGTCCCCTGATCGATGGATCCTTTCAAGTGTTCAACCTCAACACATTTATTCACACTTGTTAGTTTGCATTCTAGTACCTTGATTCCCATTTCCATTATCGATGGGTGATCTCACGTCTGTTAACAGTATACATCAATGACCAGTAATCATACGATGGACTACTATGTTTGACCTCGACACCTCTATTCGCATAGTAGGACATGTACTCGTAGTGGATTGTGTAGAAGACCTTCTAGGTTGGTGGAATTTCATATATGCTACCTCCTTGATCATTCCAGTGTTCATGAGATTTCAGCTCTGGTGACTTGATTCCAGTGTATGTAAGATATTTCCAGCCATTATGGAGATCTTGATCCATTATATATCTTCAACCTTCATGGAGATCATGATCCTTTGTATATCTTCATTATGGAGATTCTTATCTATCCATATTGTATGTGGCGATGACCACACGTGTCATATTTTGTATCATGCCTATTCATGGCCATTGTACTCTTATGTATCCGGGACTGTTGTATCTACTTGAAGTTATGTGCAGAGTTTGATGATTGTATTGTACTGTTGGATGGCTTGTTCTTCCACCTAGTTCTTCATCACTCCACTTCTGGGATGGAATTATAATGTATTTCGGCCATCGTATCACCCCTTTGACCTCACACATTAGGGGGCATTTGTTACAGCTGATTTTACCACACATGGTGGATCACACCTTTAGGGCCTTCCTTGTCCTTTTGCAGACTCTTTAGACCCCATGGACCATTTTTGTACCTTTGATGTTTCCAAGATCATCCCTAAAAACATGTCTTATTTGCTATATGTGACTTTTAAACATGTTCTCGCGTATATACACGGATTTGACCCTCAAACCCGCGTACATCGGGATGTCTGCAAAAGGCCAAATAGTTTTGGAGTTTTCCTTGATGTGGATCCGAGTCACTTGTCTCTTGGCCTTCTATATGCCTTGAGATTGCTCATATTTGACCTTCCATTACCCCATTGAAGCACTATATAAGGCACCCTTTGGATACATTGAAAGGGGAGGAATTGAAGAGCAAGAAAACTATAGTTCATTGTTGTTGGAGCTTATACTTGAGTCTGCATCCCTTTGTCCCTTGGAGCACTTTGTGCTCTTCCCAAGCTTTCCTTTTCTTGTGAGCTTGCTATCGAGAGATGGAGGATTGAAGTGGTGGAGGCCCAGGTGGAGAATTCAGTTTCTCTGATTCGCAGACATGCCGACAGAGGTTTTCACTATTGTAATCTCTATTTTATATTAATAGAAATATCTTTTCCTACCCAATAATGTGTATTTAAATGAGTATTGAATCCATGGATTCTTTTAAATGCTTATATGTTATTGATTATATATTCTAGAGTAGGTCTAACACAATTATATATAGCATGCTTGTCTTGTTTGCTAAATGTTGAGAGAGCAAATTACTTGTACAAGTGAGAGTGGAAAATCTTAATGGGGATCTACATCAACCATCTGGAATAAGGTATGTATCGAGATCCTTTAGTGTTAGATGTTTGGTTTCTCTTGCATATAGGAAAGGATTTATTTCTACAGTTACTCTGTCTGTTGTGGTACCCTAATCCATAGGAAGTTTTCTCTGTAACAGTGCTCTTGAGATTTGAAGCACATGTGCCACCTTTGCATCCCCAAAGTACACTTCCATTAGTGCTCCTCTTACCTGCATTTCGGCTCTCCACTGCTTGGTACATGCTTCTTGAATTTTGCTAAATGGTTGGAAATTTTAATTTTTTGGACTACATGACAACAATGTCTCCCCAACCAGCAACTGTCCAAGTAATATATATATTTTTATTGTAACTTAGAATTTTAGCGGTTAAAATTTGAAATTAATCTTGAATTCTCACCACTTTAAAAATAAAAATAAAAATTCATCTTTGTGTGTTCCTGTGCTTTATCTCACACGGTGCTCCGTGCACCTTGTAAAATTACAAGGAGCAACGTATACAATGCATTATTAATCGAGAAACATAGCACACCATTGTATGGTGTCTTATATACTATAGTACACCAATTCATTTAATTAAAAATTAAAAATCTCAAAATGGTGTGTTACAACTGATTTTACCACACATGGTGAATCACACTTTTATGGCCTTCCCTGTCCCTCTGTAGACTCCTTAGACCCCATGGACCATATTTGTACCTTTGATGTTTCCAAGATCATCCCTAAAAACATGCAAAAATTTCCATACGCGACTTTTAATCCCTTTCTCGCGTATATACGTGGATTTGACCCTTAAACCCGCGTACATCGAGATGTGTGCAAAAGGCCAAATTCTTTTGGAGTTCTCCTTGATGTGGATCCGACTCATTGTCTCCTGGCCTTCCATATGCCTTGAGATCACTCGAATTTGACCTTTCATTACCCCATTGAAGAGCTATATAAGGAACCCTTTGGATACATTGAAGGTATGAGGAATTGAAGAGCAAGAAAACTATAGTCCATTGTTGCCAGAGCTTATACTTGAGTCTACATCCCTTTGTCCCTTGGAGCACTTTTGTGTTCTTCCCAAGCTTGCCTTTTGCTTGTGAGCTTGCTATCGAGAGATAGAGGATTGAAGTGGTGGAGGCCCAAGTGGGGGACTCAATTTCTCCGCAGACGTGCCGACAGAGGTTGTCTCTATTGTAATCTCTGTTTTATATTAATATAAATATATTTTCCTGTCCAATAATGTGTATTTGAATGAATATTTGATCCATGGATGATTTCAAATGCTTATATGTTATTGATTATATATGCTAGAGTAGGTCTAACACAATTATATATAGCATCCTTGTCTTGTTTATTAAATGTTGAGGAAGCAATTCATCAATTCAAGCTAGAGTTGCAAAGCTCAGTGGGGATCTACATCAACCATCTAGAATAAGGTATGAATCGAGATCCTTTAGTGTTAGATATTTGGTTTCTCTTGCATATAGGAAAGGATTGATTTCTGGAGTCAAGCTATCTGTTGTGGTAACCCAAGCCGTAGGAATTTCTCTCTGTAACACGGTGCTGTAATTTATATAAACGCACCAGTGCATTCAATTCTTTACACTACAAATGATGCATCTGCTCACCACTAAACCAACTACATTGTTAAGACGTTGTGCTGAGTTACAGAGAACTGTCACATAATAATTAAAAATTTTATGAACAACCCGGTGCGTTCATGGTATATAGAAAACCCATGTGCTGGATTAGATGAGGCACAAAGATACGCATGCATCATTTTAAACATTATCATATGATGAATCATTGTGGTGCACTACGTGATTAGAGCACACCAGAAAACATTAATTACAACTTAAATTTTTCATTTCAGCATGTTAATTATGCAGTGCACCGGTGTGTTGTGTTGTTAGTTATGCACCGTTAATAGTGTTTTTTTAAGGTAAACACATCGATCAACTTGGAAAAAAAATTGGTGCTCCTCACTATTTTATAGATGCACTTTCCAATAGTGGTGCATCCATGATCTTTGTATGCACTTCTAGTGGTGCTGAAACATTTAACACATGCACCGGTGTGTCTTGCTTATGGAAGCATAAATGCTTTCTTTTCTTAGGGAAGCACCAAAACCATCTCAAGATTCCCTAGTATTTCTATGGGGGTGTGCACTATTATTATATACGCAATGTGTCTATGCTCTAGTCATGTTATGAATGCACTAGTGCCTTGTATGGATACAACGCATCATGTCGATTTTTATATTAAAAAAAAAATTAGTGTAAGTGATGCACAACATATATGTGACACACCATTTTCGATGTTGATCCATGTGAGGGAGGTGAGACATCTTTTGGATCAGATCCAAAAGAATATTATATATCAGATTTACATACACCTTTTAAGCTTCATAATGAAAATGAAGACAAAGCCAACCCACTTGGGTGTGAACCAGGGAATTTGGTGGAAGAGAAAGCCACCATAGTGTCCCTACATGAAGAGAATAATATCAAGCACAAGTATGATAAGAGTTCTGATTTTTTCAGCATCCATATCTACTTACAACAACATGATCCATTGGAGGATGAAAATAATTCACTTGCATATGAGGGATGCAAAATGAAGGACAATTGTGAGGGAGATGAATTCACTCTTGGTTTCTTTGTTGGTGATCGCAAAATCATTGCAAAGGAGGATGATGTTGTCAATGGTGATAAGGAATATTTTGGATCAGATCCAAATGAAGAACATATATCATATGTGAAATCATAATTTCAACTTCCTAACGAAGTGGAAGACAAGCCTCCACCAGTTGGGTGTGAACTAGAGAATTTGAAGGAAGAAATCAAGTAAATGGATGTACACAATTCAAACCTTTGTATTTCCTTATGTCACAATGATGAGAGGTTTGACATGAGTGATCATATAAATATCACTATCACCATTATGGAGAGCTATGAACATCTAGTCTTGTAGGTGGGAAAGCAGAAACAAAGATTCATGAAGAGAAGTGCAAGTCACTGCAAGGTAATTGCAGTAAAGAAGAAGGGGATTCTATTCCTTAAGAACTCCACTCATTTTCCTGTCCTTTCAAGATGGATGAAAAGAAGATTGAAGAGGCCTTACACCTTCTCCATGACACGCATGCTTCAGTGTCACACCATTGTTGGATAACTGCTTCAATGGAAGATCAATCTTCTCTTGAATCCAAGGAGGAGATTCAGAAGGCATTGTCTACAATCCAAGGTGAATTTTTTTAATTTCTTTTTAATATAGATGATTTTTTTGATATTGTTGAGGTGTTGCATGGATCATCCCTGAAGGATGAAGAATATATTTTCAAGATCACACAAGATGTTATGACCACCCAAAATTCCTTGAAGAGCACTCAATGTGCACTCCAAGTGTCCAAGATGGAGATAGAGTAACTTCATGAGAAGTTGAATAGATTACACCTACCCTCCTACACATCATTCAACCATCCTCATAATTTTTATTGCATTCTTGATCATATGGAGGAACCTCATGAGATGGTGGATTATGAGATGCATTTGTTTTTTCATGTGCTTTAGGACTGTGCAGACAAGCTTGATGACAACCAAGCACTTGATCTTTCCCAGAGAAAACTTGAGTTGTTTTCTGGAGAGAGTCTCTTCTCCATGGAAGAGTGAAATAAGATCACCTTAGTTTGATTAACCAATGATGAAGAATATGAAGCCATAAGTTTTGGAAATGAGAACAATTGCAGAGATATGAGTTTGGCTCACCATTATTTACCCCATATCTTTAATTAAGCCACATCTTTTGGGGATGAATATGGGGTGAAAGTAATTTCCTTGTTTGTGCCACATGAGGACCAGGATTCCCCCACACATGTCCATTATGACTTGATGAATGTACCATTCCATTTCCAATAGAAAGAGAGGCATCCACTTGCATTCTTTGATGCCTCCTTCATTCATTTTCACCCATTGAGTTAACCCGGTGGAAGAGAGTTGAGCCATTGGAGTTGTGAATTAGTTATGTGCTTGGGGGATCATAAGATTTCTTTAGATGAGGAATAATCATGGATGGAGAAGCACCATAGGAACATATTTCCTCCATTTGATTCCATTAATCCACTTATGGATTGGGTGGATGATTACATGTCGCACATGGAGTTTTCTTGCAGAAATATTTTTGCTCATGATCAATGGAAGCTAGCTAAGCAAGAAAATTGCCAAGAGAAGTTGTTGAGACATATATATTACACAAGGTGGCCTCTATGGAGGAAATACACACATTTTTATGGATTCTTGCACCCTTTAACCAATGGAAGAGAGTTTACCCATTGGATGTTTTCACTCGGGGAAGCACTTTTCTTTCTACTTGGTTTGGTTGGATGGAGTGTCCTCCACTCCCTTCCTAGATTAAAGGACACATGATTGATATGTGTTCCCCAGAGGGTAAACATTTTTATTACATCAATGGAGGTTCCTTAGACACATCATGATTTTTTTTGAGTAGTCGCATGAGCATGTATGGCTGTTATATAATGCTCTCAGTATACATGAAGGGAGATGGGATAACCACCTGTGTCTTTATAGAAGCAATGATGTGATTTCCAGTGCTATCTTGCACATGGATTTTCATAGTTTATAGAGGCTCAATATGATTTGGCCTCACATTGATAAGTTCCAGTCTTGGTGGAAGAGTCTCAAATTTTTTTAGTTTGGCATGGGGAGTGATCAATTTCCAGTGTGGTGGTATGATTTTCACTTCCTCATTTTCATCCTCTATGATGATGAATATTTATTGTTGTTACTAGTGTTTTCTAGGATGTATTTGAAACATTGGGACCTTGGCATTTTTTGGAATGGAAGATTTACAAAAGTGGCAGGAACATTTGGATCCTTGCAGAGGAGGCAATGGGATCCAGGAGTTCTACTCCGTTATTTTAACTAGGTGAAAATTTTGCAGAAGAAGCATTAGTCATTAGGGGAATGACTATAATTAGACTGGTGTAGTGAAAATGGTTTCTCGATGAAGATGCTTCTTGGGAGGGTGAACAGATTTTGCAACACCCTGGATTGCTTTTGTTTGAGGAAAAGTATACTTGGGATGGGAGGAATGTAATGTCCATTCCTTGAAAGAAATTAAAAGTGTTGACATTGTTAGTGCCTAGGGGTTTAAAAATGAATTAAATGAACTTTTCCTAGGGAATTTTTGTTGATGTATATGTAACTTCGGAATGTATTCTTCTATGTATCTTATGTATTGTAACCTGATGTTTATTCTGGTATGTTTCTATTATGTATTTGAGTCATGTGATCATGCCTCGATGTTCTGATCGGGAAGATTAATAATGTAAACAAGTCATATCAAGTCATTAGGTAAGTCCCCACAGTTTCGGGGCACTTGAGTTACTATACACTAATTAAGGTGTAGGCTCGAGTAGTAATTGTTAGGTTGAGCCTATGTGTGAAAATGCAATTCAAGTGAATGGATGAATATAAACAGAGAGTGAGAGTCTCTCTATTTATCACTTGTGAAATACATCACTTGCTCTCTCAAGTGTGGCGCACTAGTGGAGAAGGAAATATACTGGGACAAGAAGACTATTGCTGTTGGAGTGCATCTTTATGTTTTGGGGTTTTACATCTTGTGGTGATACTATCTTAGAGGAAGTTGCGGGGTTTTCTCCATTTATGGTTTCCCCGATCAAAACTCTTTGTGTCTCTTGTCTCTTGTGATGTGCTTATGTTATTGCTGTGCTTGTTATTCTCTTAGTGAAAAGATCCTAACATATTGCTAGCTTAAATGTTGAAAAACTAACATGGTATCAGAGCTAACCTGAGAAGAAGACATTGTGCAGCTGCAGAAGCTAGGGCTTCTTACTTTTTGGGTCTCCCTCCATAGATTTTCTGTAAAAGTATGCTAGGATGAATCTCCATTGAAGGGTGCATTTTTCTGTCGAAGCAAAATTTGATTCCGAGCATTTTCAGTCTTCGATGCGGAAATTAGAGCTTTCTACATTAGAGAAATTTTTGAGTGAGACCTGCATAGGATTTTTCTCCTCATCAAAACCGAAGTTTAGAGACCTGGATCAAGAAATTTGGTTGGGTGAAACTCTGGGAAAGTCAAACCCTAGTTTGACCCCGAGCTTGAAAAACCCTAAATACTAAAACTGATAAGTTTTGGTACAGTCACTATATTTCAAGGTTGGTGAGGTCTCAAAATCGGAAAATTGCAGGGTCCGAAGATACAATAATGATGAAGCCTGTATCCAAAATTCAGCCTTAGATTCACTACATTCCAGGAGATATGATCTCTCAAAGTTAGGGTTCCATCCTCTTCTAGAAATCATCCATAAACAAGATACCTGGGGAGAATTGCAATATCTTGGGCGACAGAAGTCCAAATGGAATTTCTGAAGATGTTCTAGAAAGGGAACGGACTATAACTTTTTTTATCGAAATATCAGACTCAGAAGATGAACTAATGACACGTGGAATGGCATACAACTTTGCTGTTCTGAACAGTCCTATAACAGGTCACCTTGGGAAAAGGATCATAAATCCCAAATGGTGAAACCAATTCTGATTAAACATATGGTGTTGGATCAGGGACATGCAATTTTACCTCAGTACGAAATTTCAAACACATAGGAGAAGTAATTTCGGAGATATCACAGAAACAGTAACAGGCATTTCTGCAGAAGAAATTGAAAATTAGGGCTTCTTGTTCCGGGAGCTTCCTTCCCTCCACTGTTTTTAGAAAAGGAGTACATTGGACATATCCATTTGAAGAGATCTATCTGTTTATCCAATCATATATGAAATATTCCAAGTTCTGAAAATTAGGGTTTCTGTGACAAACCCTAGATCAGCCAGCTCCGGAACCAGGACGGTCACCTCAAATCGGTAAGATCTAATCCTTTGCTATTTTCATTTGAGGTTCTCATTTCAAAGTGATCTATCACATTAGATTGATGATAAGCTTGGTGAAGTTCACAAATTCCAAGCATAGAAGTATTTGATCTCTCTGAAGAAATGGATTGGACACCTACATGAGTAGAGAGGTTCCAGTTTCAGAGGGAGATGAGGCTAGAAGCCTTACATAAGAAGAACTTGGTCAAGTCCAAGAAGATCATGGTTGATTCAGTCATGGATCAACTTGTACCACAAGTCTCTTCCCTAAAAGACACCGAAGATGTTTGATTCCTTGACCAAGCTATTTGAAGGGAAGAACAGAAATTAGAATATGACCTAAAGAAACCAGTTGAAGAATGTGAAGATCTAGAATGCAGAGACCATGCAGTCATAAGAGTCTCTCAAATCAAGAACAACTTGAAGTAGAAGTGAAGAATGCAGAAGTGGTGATGGCCACCTTTAATGGCCTCCCGGGATCGTGGAATTCATTCATTCAAGGAATGTGTTCTAGAAGGAAGTGATTACTTTCAGCAAACTTTGGGAAGAAGAAGAAGCTCTACCCATAAGAAGAGAAGATAAGACGGGAGCATTTGAAGATCCGGCTCTCACCATCCAAAGAAGATCCCTCAAGTAATGAGGAATATGAAGAAATCAACTCTTGAAGAACCTCTTATCCACCTCAGCATTTGGATAAGAAATGATGCGATTATGAATGAAGAAGACGATGAAGCTGAAGGCTCAAGAAGGAATCTACCCTCGAAACAAATAAAGATAAGTATTCAATTGTCATTTCATGATATTGTTTTGTCATGCATTTGTTTATATTCAGTTGATGTATTATGCATGATAGGATGTTTGCATTAATGATAGTATACTACTAATATGCATGTGATGGGTAAGTAGCTCATGGTGCTATACAAATTCTCCATTGCTACTTATCTAGAATGAAACCTCTTTGCTGACATATTGGATTAGTGCACAATCTCAATGTTGTCCTGGTAGAGATGGAAGGCATCTAGAAAGTTTCAGTGAGATATGGATGAATGTTGTATTGGCTAAAGTAGTTGCATGATCATATATTTATGCATAAGAATTTGCCAGTATGAATATTCCTTATGAAATGTTTCTAACCATACAAATGCATTTGAATTCTAGGAAAGATCATATACATAATCGCCTACAAGCAAAGAAGAATGAAGACTTGTTCCGAAGAACAAGTGACGACAGTTCAAATACAAAGAATAATATGACAAGTGCAGTGACATCATTGATGCAGAACCTTCCAGCCATGAAGAAGTAACTAATAAGAAATGGAAGACCAGTTCAAGAAGAATGATGTCAAGGCGTATTATTGAGACCTGAAGAGAAGTTCATAGTTCCATCATGCAGTAGATGGAAACATTGTGGGATACAAAGCAAGATTCGTAGCACAAGGCTTCTCATGAAAAGAAGGCCTAGACTACGAAGAGACATTTGCAGCTAGTAAGAGCTTAAACACATACATGATGAGATTGATGAAGATCTTAACCTTTGCTACAAGGTTGAAG
>LPNX010227652.1:195048-230083 GCA_001517045.1 Pseudotsuga menziesii
TTCATCAGAGTCGGCGGATACTACGATGTATCGTCAGATGATTGGGTCCTTGATGTACCCAAGACTAGATATTTGCTTTGTTGTGAAGACACTTGAGACATGTTCACCTGATGGTTGCAAATCATGTAGGGGTACAGTTGATTATGGGCTCAAGTACAATGTGAATCAAAATATTAACCTAGAGGGTTATGTTAATTCAGATTGGGCAGGCAGTGCCATCGACCGGAAGAGTACTTCAGGATGTTGCTTTAGTATGGGATCAGGTATGATCTCTTGGTTTAGCAGGAAGCAATCCTGTGTGGCACTGAGTATAGCTGAAGCAAAGTATGTCACAGCTTGTTCAGCTAGTTGTGAGGCAGTATGGATGTGGAAGATACTGTCTGATATATTTGATCTCCAGTTGGATGCTACTTGTATACATTGTGACAACCAGAGTTGTGTGAAGTTGTCATAGAATCCAGTGTTCCATGACAAGTCGAAGCATATCGAGATCAAGTATCACTATATCAGGGATATGGTGCAGAGAGGAGCAGTGAAGCTCCTGTATATTGCGACGGAGGAACAGATAGCTGATGTATTGACGAAGCCATTGGCTAGGATGAAGTTCGAGTACTTCAGAGAGAGACTTGTGTTGTCCAGATCAAGGTTCCTTCCAAGAGAAAGTGATGAGACCCATAGCCATTCTGACATGGTGAGAGGATTGGTTCCTTCCATGGTCAGTTGTAAGGGCTGAGCCATTCTGTCATGGTGAGAGGATTGGTTCCTTCCATGGTCAGTTGTAAGGGCTGAGCCATTCTGTCATGGTGAGAGGATTCAGTTCCTTCCATGTCAGATATGAGTATTGACTGCCATTCTGGGAATGGAGGCACCTAGTCAGTTACCAGGAACACTCAGTCAAGGACTGAGAGAGCCATTCTGATGAGTAGGTCAGATGTAAGGGCTGAGCCATTCTGGTCATGGCTAAAGGATTAAGTTCCTCCCATGACAGATGTGAGTGCTGGCCATTCTGTCGAGTAGGACAGATGTAAGGGAAAATGCCACTCTCCGGGAGAGTGGAGGCACCTGGTTAGTTACCAGGTAGCTCAGTCTAGGACTGGGGGCCATTCTGATGAGGGTACAGGATTCAGTTCCTTCTAGGTCAGATGTGAGTGCATGCCCTTCTGATGAGTAGGTCAGATGTAAGTGCAGAAATATTTCTTCATTGTCGCGGATGTGGTTCCAGCCTGGGTGAAAATAATAGAGTTCTTTCATCATTGTGGCGGATGTGGTTCCAGCCTGGTTGAAAGTATTCCATCATTGTGGCGGATGTGGTTCCATCCTGGGTGAAAAGAACAGGGTTCTTTCATCATTGTGGCGGATGTGGTTCCAGCCTGGATGGATGTGATGCCCTTTTGATGAGTAGGTCAGATGTAAGTGCAGAGCCATTTCACAGATGGTAGTTGTTGTTCCTACCATGCTGGTGAATGTGAGTGCTGGGCCTTTCTGATGTGATTGTAGTTTACTACATGATCAGATGTGAGTGCTGGGTGTGCCTTTCTGACGAGCAGGTCAGATGTAAGTGCTGGGCGAAGACCTACCTGGTGGCTAGGCCTACAACTAGCATGAAAAAGGGCTGGCTCTGTAGAACTTCCTATGACGAGATAGTACACACATGATGATGACCAGAGGAGATCCAGATCGAGTTATGATCCAGATCCAGTTATGATGACTCCGGGAGATCTAGATCGAGTGATGATCCAGATCCAGCAGTGATGATCCAGATCGAGAGATGATCCAGATCTAGATCCAAATTGAGTGATGATCCAGATCCAGTCCAGTGATGATGATCCAGATCGAGTGATGATCTAGATCCTGTGGTGATGATCCAGATCCAGTTCTATGATGATCCAGATTGAGAGATGATCCAGATCCAGATGACTTGAAGACGAAGATGTTCCAGTTGATACAGAGAAGAAGACCAGTGCTGAAAATCATGTCGAAATAATACCTTCCTAGTTAAGAGGGAGTGTTGATG
Source organism: Pseudotsuga menziesii (assembly GCA_001517045.1). Classification (NCBI taxonomy): domain Eukaryota; kingdom Viridiplantae; phylum Streptophyta; class Pinopsida; order Pinales; family Pinaceae; genus Pseudotsuga; species Pseudotsuga menziesii. Next base: position 197,063 of record LPNX010227652.1, read on the forward strand.
TATATGTAACTTCGGAATGTATTCTTCTATGTATCTTATGTATTGTAACCCGATGTTTATTCCAGGATGTTTCTATTATGTATTTGAGTTATGTGATCATGCCCCGATGTTCCGATCGGGAAGATTAATAATGTAAACAAGTCATATCAAGTCATTAGGTAAGTCCCCACAGTTTTGGGGCACTTGAGTTATTATACACTAATTAAGGTGTAGGCTCGAGTAGTAATTGTTAGGTTGAGCCTACATGTGAAAATGAAATTCAAGTGAATGGATGAATATAAATAGAGAGTGAGAGTCTCTCTATTTATCACTTGTGAAATACATCACTTGCTCTCTCAAGTGTGGCGCACTAGTGGAGAAGGAAATATACTGGGACAAGAAGACTACTGCTGTTGGAGTGCATCTTTATGTTTTGGGGTTTTACATCTTGTGGTGATACTATCTTAGAGGAAGTTGCGGGGTTTTCTCCATTTATGGTTTCCCCGATCAAAACTCTTTGTGTCTCTTGTCTCTTGTGATGTGCTTATGTTATTGCTGTGCTAGTTATTCTCTCAGTGAAAAGATCCTAACATAATGCTAGCTTAAATGTTGAAAAACTAACAATTTTGATTAATTAATACTATGGAGGCATGGATTAGATTAAATTGCTAATTCTGGTTATTTATATGTAATTAATTATTATGGAGAATAGTTAATTTGGGAAATGAATTGTACATGTGCTAGGTGACAAGGAGGGTGCATGAGTCCAAGTGGGCCATGAGTGGTCAACCAAAAAAAGGAAACTAAGAGAAAATTAAGAAAATGATAAAAATGAACTCAAGCCAAAAATATAGAAACTACAAGAAAGGCAATATGTCATAAAAAAGATGGCAACTGTCAAAAGTAGGGAAAAGCAAGGCAGTTTTCAAAACATGAAAGTGCAGAAAAATTTGTCATTTTTAAACCAAACAAATTTATGTCAAGGAGGGAATAGTTTCCAAATTGGTTGAAGGATGCAAAGCAAGGAAACTTTTCCTAAATCCTAAACTTTCTAATCTCCTCAAGGAAGGCGAATTCATGGGTTAGGGTTTGAAAGTGGGTAACTTGCTCAACAAGTCAATAAGTATATGAAATAATGCTTCCAACTCCTTTGAACAAATTTTGATGATCATTATTTCGATGTTGAGTGAAGCATAGATTCTTGTCTGAGTGATGTACCTCAGCTCCCTTAGGTGATGCGCTCCAAACCTTCCCATTCTCTTCTTTCTTCTCTTCTATTCTATAGTGCATCTATAGAGAGTCAATGAACAACCATTGAGGAAAAAGTTCAATATCATAGAATAGACATTCATCCTTGGTAATAGAGCTCCAATGAAGGATACTTCACTTATGCTCACATGAATATAAGAGTGGTTCCAAGTGTTGATTCTCAGCCTCTATTCTTCAGTTTTGCGCACTATTGAGGGATATCAACTCCTTCAAACTCTTTCTAAGCTTATAACATTATTCCCATAATTTTGATATTGACATACAGTAATATATATTCTCAAGAAGTTCGTAATTCCCAATTTTTCAGTGAGAGAGGCCTTCCAATGCTCATTTAATGAGCCTTTTTGTAACTTTTATGCACTAATGGTGATGTAAGGGCCATGATAATAATATTTGAGTTTGATTATTATTAATAGAATCTTATGAACCTTTTATAATCATTAGTTTCATATATGATAAAGTACATAATTGAATTTAATCTTCATTTCTTACATATGCTCTTTAGCTAGTTAAAATTGACTAGTTTTACTGTTTCCAATGCTATGAGAGTTATGGGTATCCAATTTTCATTTTGTAAGTTTTTTTAGGTTATAAAATCAATATAAAAACAAACCCAACTCACAGAATCAGAATTATTTTAGGATGTAGAGTTTTTTCTTGGTCTCCTCTACATAAGCAATCTCTAGGACAAATTCCTAGTTTTTTTCCAAACACCCTCAAATGATTCCAAACTGTTATAGAAATGTTATGAACCTGATTGAATGATATTTTATTCCTAAATAGTGACTGATAACTCACCCAATCCCTCCATAAACCTTGGTTTCTTGGAATTGACTCTTCAATCTCAGTTTGCACCGGTTGGGACACCCAGAAGCTTAGTAGTAGAATTCATCCCACCCGATGCTCGAAACCTAAAAGGGACCAAAATACATGTTATTAGGGATCAAAAATTTCAGTCTCCAAATCTTTCTTTTGGTTTATCCCATCAACCCTCTGCAATCTCAATACAATTCCCAATTTTTACTAAGAAATTTGCCCACCTTTCAACTAGTTGTATGATTTTGTTTATCATAGTAGTAAGAGTTAATATTTCAGATCTGATATATATATATATATATATATATATATATNCAAAGGAAAGTCAGTATTGAGGAATTAGGGATTTTGAGAGTGAGAGAAGACAACGATCGATTGATTGATCACTGTAAGGATTGATGTTGAACCTGTAGGCCTAATTATATGCAGGTAATAATGGTTGAGATCATGGTAAGATAAAATCCATGATTGTGGTTGAATTTCGCAAGTTAGAGTTGCGAATGAGATAAATTGATAATCCTCATTCATATGCTTGAAGATTATGCAGTGGAGATTAAAGGTGGAATAAGATCAAAGACTGCAGAAGATTTCACTGATGAAAGAGCGAGGAGGATAAAAGGTGAGTCGGGCTGCGAAATCAGAAACTAATTGCCAAGAAGGAGATCGAGATCAACGAATGATGTTAATCATGGAAGCAGATCAATGGCTACCAATTATTTCGCAGGGAGAACTAAAGAGGATTAATGAAATCCTGACATGCGTGAAATTTGAATAAAATCCCTTATGATATTTGGGGTCCACCTTTTATCTATACCTGACAGTCCTCATGGATTTCATAGATTCAACTCACAGGTGAGTTAACGTTCTGGATGGGAGCGGAATTTATTTGAAAAATAGTTTACTGACAACGTGGACGGTCCAAATCAGTCAAAAGAAATTACGAAGTAGATCTTGAGAATATCAACAGTGGTGGATGATTTCCACACAAAGGAAAGGGGATATCCAAAAATCCACATCTGATCATAGATCAATGGACAGGAGTGAACCTCCAAAGAAATCAATGGTTCATAAGAAAAGCAGAAAGAGGAAGGAGAAAGGCGGAAGGCAAAGAATCGCTAAAAGAATTTGGGAAATGTCACAGTTCTGCATTTCGCATCCCGCGATCCAGAAGATCGATGGTGTGGAAATATTAATGAAAAAAGTGAAAGGAAGAGATTTGAAAAAGCAATGTTTGAGTTTTTGAGAACCCATATTCTACATCTCACGATTTGGAAGATCGACGGTCAGAAAGACATTCATAAAAAATCGACGGTGCGGAAATATTAGTGCAGAAAGAAGAAGGTGGAGAATTACGAAAACAACGTTTGAGTTTTTGAGAACCCGCATTCCACAACCCGCGATCCGAAAGATAGATGGTTAGGAGACATCCATAAAAAAACAATGGTGCAGAAAGATTGGTTCAAAAAGCAGAAATTGTGAAATGATATTTGGAAAAAGTCACATATCCAATATCCGATTTCCACCTCAAATCGACGGTAATGAAAATATTAAAGGAGATCAATGGTGCGGAACAGTTGAGGCAGAGAGCTAAGTGTGAAAAGATATTTTGAGAAATGTCACAATTCAACAATCCACACACCGCATCCTATCTTAGATCTATGGACAGGAAGAAGCTCGATATAAAATCAACGACTCAAGATGGTTGTGGAAATGAAGAATGCGGAAGGTCATGATTGGAAGATTCATGAAGAGGCACGATCAATGAAATGTCGCAATTTTGAAGAGATGCATCCACAGGAAGAAATAAGGTATTTATTGATAGAATGATTGAAGGAAATAACTTGTCTCTATGATTACGAATGATAGAGTCCAACAAGTTAATAACAGACTGATAAAAAATAGTCCAGGGTGGCGCTAGGGAAGACTATAAGTCCGCAAAGGGTCTTGTAGCAGATAGAAAACCAGGGTGTTGTATCATCCTTGTCTGTTGTAGCAGGAAGAATTCTAGGGTGTTGTAGCATGCTTATTTGTTGAAGCAGGCAGAAATCCAGGGTGTTGTTGCATCCTTTCTGTAGTAGCAGATAAAGCAATTTTGTAGATTCATTTTTTTAAGAGTTTGAATTGGTGGTTTGATCTTTGAATTTTCCATGATAAATTTGTGTCTTAACCTATTTGATTCATTTTGTGTTCTTATTTTAAAATAAAAAGACAATATTGATTCAGCCCCCCCTCTCAGTATTGTGGGATAATCCAACAATTGGTATCAAAGCAAGTTCCTTCACCACACTTTAACCGCTGGAAGGAAGATACTATTTAAAAACCACTAATGGATCAACAAGAAGGTTTAGCCACTGACAAACCTCCACTATTCATAGGTGAAAATTATGCATATTAGAGTTTGAGAATGAAGTGCCATATGATGTCCCTTGGATGGAAGGTTTGGGAAGAAACTGAAAAGTAGTATAAAATAGAATACCAAGCACCTACAAATGGTGTGGAACTAGCCCAATATGAAGGTAATGCCAAATCCCTAAATGCAATCCTGAGTAGATTGACAAAATCTGTATTATCTAAATTTATGCGATGCAAGACTGCCAAACAAGCATGGGATAAGTTAAAAATTATCTATGAAGGGGAATATAAAGTCAAAGAATCCAAGCTTCAGACATACAGAGGGCAATTTGAGATCCTTAAAATGAAAGAAGAATAAAACATTAGGGAATACCTTCTAAGAGTAGATGAGGTTGTCAATGCTATTAGAGGTCTTGGAGGAAAATTAAAAGAAAGAGAAGTAGTTATCAAGGTACTAATATCATTTCCAATGAAGTATGACTCAAAAGTATCCACCCTAGAAGAACGAGATGATATTGAACTTGTGATAGTAGATGAACTACATGGAATCCTTACTGCATATGAGATGATAACTGGACTAAATGAATCCTCAAGAAAAGAAGCAACATTTAAAGCCTCATCCAAAAAACAATCAGAGAACCTAGATGATGAAGAAGCTCTTTTTATTAAAAAACTTAAGAAAGGTACTGGAAAATATAAAGGAAAGCTACCCATGAAATGTTTTAACTGTGGAATAATTGGACATTTTGCTTCAAAATGTACTTACCCTAAACAAGATGATAATGACGAGAGAGAAACTTCAAAGTTTAAAAAGGGTAAAACAGGAAACAAGAAAAAGTCCTATGAGAAAAAGAAAATTGTTTACACCATGGAAGATAGTGAGGATGCAGATACAAGTGAAGATGAAGAAACTGAAATTCTATTCATGGGTCTAGATACTCAAGCTTTAATTAGTGACTCAGATGTAGAAGGAGAAGTAGACTTAAGAGCTGAACTTGTTAGCACTCTTGAAGAAAGTTGAGAAATGCAGAAAAAAGAACAAACAAAAAAGTCATATCATTAGTGAGTTGTAAGCTAAACTTCTAGATGCCAAAATAATTGAGGAGGACCTAAACCTATAGCTCAAAAGAAGAATATAAGAATTTGAGAGACTTGAAGAAGAGATCATACAATTCAAGAAAAAGCTTGATGAAGGATCTATCAAATCAACGTTTGAGAATAGCTCAAGGATTCTAGATGACATCCTGAATAGCCAAAGATCATCAAGTGATAGATCTAGTTTGGGTTTTAACAAAGAAAAGAAACCAAAAAGCTTCTTTTTCACTAATCAAGGAGGAAACAAGAAAATCTATGCTGAAGCACTAAAGAGTCCAGTTAAAAAGGAAGAGAGCAAGAAAGCTGCCCTAAATTCTCAAGATTAAAAAACACATGGTGCCTAAGAGACCAAATAGATATCTACAGATATTTTTAGGTCAGTGTTACTAATAACTTTGGTCATAAAGCATTAAATTGTAGAGCTAATGGGAAGGTTCTTGAATACAAGAAGAAGTCATCAAGTAATAAGCCAAAAGTAAATCATAACCCTTTTACACTTCTTCAAAAATATGACATAGAGTGTTACAAATGTAATAACAATGGACATCTGGAAAGAGATTGTAAACTGATGACTCCTTCAAAGAAGACTATTGCAATTAAGTCTCAAGACACAAAACAAAAGAAGTATTGGAAAAAGAAAATAAAAACCTATGGAATTTGGATAGTGGTTGTTCAAAACATATGACTGCTGACCCAAACAAATTCATAACACTAGAAGATAATAAGCATAAAGTCACTTTTGGAGAGAATTTGTCTTCCAAAATAATTGGCAAAGGAACAGTTGTTGTTAATAACAAGATCAAAGCAAAAAATGTATTACTAGTAGAAAATCTCAAGCCTAATCTCCTCAGTGTAAGTCAAACATGTGATCAAGGGCACATCCATATTTTTGACTAAGAGGAATGTGAAATAAAAAAAAAGGACTTGGGAAGAGTTGTTGGCATGGTTATGAGAAATTCAAACAATGTGTACATTATAGAAAATGAAAATCAATGTTACTTAGGTATGGTTGATGAAAGTTGGTTATGGCACAGAAGGTTGGGACATTTAAATTTTGACAATCTTGTCATAATAAGTAAGAAGGAAGCTATAAGAAAATTTCCTAAAATTAAAATCTCTCAACTCAGTTTGTAAACATTGTCAACATGGGAAGCAGACTAGAGACAGTTTTAAAACAAAAGAACATATGACCTCACATCCTCTAGAAATAGTGCACACAGATCTCTCTGGACCAACAAGAACTAAAATCCTGCAAGGGGAATATTATTTCATGTTTCTCACTGATGATTACACAAGGATGACTTGGGTGACATTTCTCAATGAAAAATAAGAAGCCTTTGAGAAGTTCAAAATATTCAAAGCAATGGTTGAAAATGAGACACATGTGAAAATCAAATGTCTTAGATCCGATAATGGGGGAGGGTTTACTTCAAATGAGTTCAATGAATTTTGTGAGACACATGGAATTAAGAGACAATTTTCAGCTGCAAAAACTCCTCAGTAGTACAAAGTTGTTGAAAGGAAAAATATAACAGTCCAAGAGGATTCCAGAAAAATGCTAAATGAAGCAAAGATGTATTGGAAAGAAGAAGTATACACAATTGTCTATATACTTAATAGAGGACAACTCAGAGTGAATAAGGACAAGAACCCTTATGAACTATGGTACAGAATACCAGCCTCAGTCAAATATTTCAAAGTATTTGGCAGTAATTGTTACATTAAAAGGAACGAGGATATTAACCTTGGCAAGTTTGACTCTAGGACTGATGAAGGAATATTTCTAGGATATTCATCCACCAAGAAGGAATATAGATGTTACAATAAAAGGTTACACAAGATTGTAGAAAGTGCATATGTAAGAGTAGATGATATAAAAGCAAGAAGAGAAATTAGTCATGACAATGTTGACAATACAAATAATGAAGAAAAGGAAGAGTTGCAAGAGGACGAAAATACTCATGCTGAAGAAGAAGGAATAGGAAAAGAAGATACATAGGAAATTGAAGAAGACTCCTGAAGACTTGATACAAAAACTACATCTAGAAGGATACAAGAGAATCATCCAGAAACATAGATCATAGGTGATAAAAATGTTGGAGTCAATACAAGGATATAACTAACATTTAATGAACAAGCCCTACTCTCAATAGTGGAACCTAAGGATTTTACAGAAGCAAGCAAGAATAATGAATGGGTCAAAGTCATGAATGAAGAATTAGATCAGATATAGAAAAACGAGACTTGGGAACTTGTCCCAAGACCTAAAGATAAGAATGTTATAGGAACCAAATGGCTTTTCAAGAAAAATTTCAATCAGGATGGTCAAGTGTTATAGCTGATTTTACCACTCTAGGTGAATCACACTTGTATGGCCTTCCCCTATCCCTTTGTAGACTCCTTAGAACCCTTGGACCATTTTTTGTCTTTTGATGTTTCCTTAACCATCCCTAAAAACATGTGAAAATTAATACACGTGACTTTTAAACCCCTAATCGTGTATATACGTGGGTTTGACCCCTAAAACCATGTACATCAGGATGTGTGCATAATCCAAATCCTTTTGGAGTTTTTCTTGACATGGATCCGACTCACTTGACTCCTGGCCTTCCATATGCCTTGAGATCACTTGGATTCGACCTTTCATTTCCCCTTTGAAAAGATATATAAGGAACTCTTTGGTACATTGAAGGCATATGAGAGAATTGAGAGCAAAGAAACTATAGTCCATTGTTGCCAGAACTTGTGCTTGAGTCTACAACCTTTTGTACCTCGGAGCACTTTTGTGTTCTTCCCAAGCTTGCCTTTTCCTTGTGAACTTGCTATCGAGAGATGGAGGATTGAGGTGGTGGAGGCCCAAGTGGGGGATTCAGTTTCTCCGATTTGCAGATGTGCCGATAGAGGTTGTATCCATTGTAATCTTTGATTTTATATTAATAGAAATATATTTTCCTGTCCAATAATGTATGTTTGAATGAATATTTTATCCATGGATGGTTTCAAATGCTTATACATTGTTGATTATATATGCTAGAATAGATATAACACCAATATATATAGTATGCTTGTCTTGTTTACTTGTTGTTGAGGAAGTGATTTATCAATTCAAGCTGAAGTTCGAAAGCTCAACGGGGATCTACTTCAAACATCTAGAATAAGGTATGAGGTTTGATCCTTTAGTGTTAGATATTTAATTTCTATTGCATATTGGAAAGTATTGATTTCTGGAGTCAAGCTGTCTATTGTGGTACGCCAAGCCATAGGAATTTCTCTCCATAATAGAATTGGCAACTCCACTGGGGAGTTCCTAGTAGTTGTCCTTTGGGGGTTTTCTATCGGCATTCAATGACTTTGAATTGCTCTTTTTCTCTTGTTTCTATGTCGGGTCTAGGGGCATGTTGGCCTGGTAGTGTCTGATTGGTGTGAAGTTTGTCTCAGCTTGTCTGTTTTCCTTTATTTTTATGCACCTTTCTTCCTGTATGCAAGTTTTGAACTCACAGTCGCGTATATAAGCGGGTTTCATTGCTATTTCTGCGTACACATGTGGGTTTATTGCGAACAGTCGCGTATGCCCTTAGTTTTTCCTTCTAGAGGAAGTTGGATGGTTGTTGGGCGAAGTTTGATGATTGCTGAGTCTCCTTTGATATTGATAGAGTCTGTATACACCTCTATTTTTGACCAGAGACGTTTTTTTTAGGGTAAATTTCTTCTTTAAGAATGTTCTTGTCATTGCATTTTCGATTTTTTGTTTTGGGATTAGTGCATTATATTTCTTTTACCTTAGTACTTTGCTTAAGTGCTGCTTGAGTGTGCTTGCAGAGTCTGGGGGTTGTAGAGCCATTCTTTTTCTTTTACATCTCATTTTTATTTCAAAAAATCCAAAAAATTTGCTTATCATCATGCATTGCATCTTGCATTTTGCATAGTACTTGCACTAGATTTGCTTTGTAGTACTAGTCAAGATTTCATATAGGAAAGCTTTCATTTATCATTTGAAGAAAATTGTGCATTTCACATAGTAGCATACCCTGTTTTTCATGGATACAATGCATTTGCATTGATTGTTAGGTGTGCATTTTGCTTCATGTTGTGTCATAACACCATTAGTTGCATGGGCATATACCTCTTTTGAGTAATAAAGCGAATTAAAATCAACGCTTAATTAAAATGAACTACACTATTTTATTTGATAGGGTTCACTAACAAGATTAGGTTTTAGGGTCTTGGAATAGTTCATTGTGAGTAAATTCTACAAGACCACTAAACAACAACATGTATGTTTATGTCTAGGTGAGTGTGTGAAATTCCTTGGTATAACCAGTGTTTCTTAGGATCCTCCTCTCAAAAGGGAGTTAAGCACAAGGCAGTGTGAGCAGTTATTGATTGGGATGACCCCTAGTCATAACTGAGTAGCACCGAAGATATTTCCAAGATTGTATTCATATATGGGGGCTCTTTTGAGAGTTTCGGGCTTTGCTACCATGCCCATATGGTCAATCCCACCTGCGATTGTCCACCTGAGCATTGATTATATTGAGGTGATCGTAGTGGCCTTAATTAGGATATCGAGGGGGTACTTTACAGGGGTTATTTTGCGGGTGTCCCGGCCAGGTTGGGGTCAGACAGCATAGTCACTTTACGCGTTGAAGCTGAGGGACACAATAATTGGTTACGTACCTCCGCTTGTTGTGTATGGGAGTCTCAAGCCTCTCCTAGGCGAGACATACCTACTTCATTTGGGAGCTCACTTATCCTACCCTTGATTGCTTGTGGTTGGCTTTATATTTTCTTGGTGATTGCTCTGTGCACGTTAGCTTGCCTAGGGTTTGCGTAGATAGAGAGTCTTTGATATTTTTTGAGTCATTGTGGATTCGGGTGTGGCTCCTCGCCATTCTCATCATTTAGTAGGACTTCCACCTTATTAATCTCCTCCTCCTTTGGGAGAGAGAAATAGATAGTCCAGGTGGACTACTTCACACATTGATTCACACACCATGGGAGAGCATACAGAAGGTATTCCTGAACCACCTTCTCCCATTCATGTGGAAGATGGGGACTTTACTCCTAACTATGATCCTTCACCCAATTTGACTGAGTTAGGTCCTATGATTTCTGAGATAGGAACCTTTCATGATAGACCTACTTACTCTAGGGTTGATTCCCCATTGACGCATCGTCGGTATGGAATGCCAGAGGATGATGAGACTCATTTTGAACCCGCGAGCACTAGTTATGGTAGTTATGGTATGTCTGGTTTTTCCACACATGATTTGGAATTCCATGTCAAATCTGAGTTTGATCCTAACACTATGCCTGGGGGCACTCTCATTCCTTACCATGCAGAGAGGTTTGGGAGCACAAGTCACATTGCACCTTCCATCCCGGTGGTGGAAGCTACATCACATATTCCTCCTAGGTCTAGGGTTAGTGATCCTATTAGGATACCAGATTCGAGGCGGGTGACTATAGGGAATAGCATGTACATAATTACACAGATCTCTTTGTCCTTTAACCCTAGTTCTTCGAATGTTCACCCTCCACCTCATTCACGTGGTCCTTCGGGCCGAAACGTTGCTATAGGTCATGTCCGTACTGTGGTTACTAGACCATTTGTGTCTCAGGTACATGAACCACCCGTTGTTTTGGGAGGTCATGGTCATACTTCTAGAGGTCATATTCCTACTTCCGGAGCATATATTCCTACTTACGGAGTGTCTCATGGGACATCTCATGCGATGACTTGTGGACCCTATTATGGGACGCAGTATGGACAGGGTTCTTCACCTTATGGGTGCTGGTATCAAAAACCTGCTTACTCTCCAAATTACGGCTTTGTAGCTCCAAATATTCAAGGTACACCACACTATGGTGCATTCATGCCACCCTATACGGGTCAAACGGGAGGAGGGCACTATGGCTAAGGCCATGGTGGTTATGGTAATCAGACCTATGTGAATCAGAACTATCAGGGAGCAGTCCATCGACCTAATCATCCTAGGATCCCTTTTCTCACAACACTGAATCTTCCTGACTTGTCGATATTGACAAACGATCCTATAGCTCATGACCCGGCTTGGCCGGCTGTCCCTACTAGGCTTCCCTTGGACATACCCAAATTCGAGGGAAAACCGAGAGATGATCTGAGCGAACATGTTAATACCTTTCACCTATGGTGCTCTTTGAATTCCTTACACCAGGTCTCAATCCATTTAAGGCTGTTTCAACGCACCCTGACAGTGCTTTCCGTGAAATGGTATATAGAGCTACCTAGGGGGGCATTCACTTTGTTCGATGACCTAGTGATGACTTTTCTTAACCACTTCCAGCTACCAGTGCGTTATGACGTTGGTACTGAACTCTTGTCGACATTTCGGCAGGATAAAGCCACACATATCTTGGACCACATCCAAGAGTGGCGTAGATGGAAGAGGTTAATTAAAGCCTTTATACCACCGGACTTCCTCCTCGAATGGTTCCTTAAGTCGTTATTGTCGTATATAGTGAAGGATTTTTCTACATTCGGAGTGAAAAATGAGGAACAAGCCATTTTTAGGGTGTAGAAACTGGATTTGATTTATGCTCAGTCCGATTTGTTATATGAAATTATTCCCAATGCTCCGCATTCTAGTTTCGATCCCAAAGTTAAACCTGGACCACATGCCGATGGCATTGTTGGTTGTGTGAGTGCTAAACTTGTGGATTCGGTTTCAAAACAAGTTAGTCAATTGTCAATCAATGAATCTGCTTTGGTACAAGCCACAACTTCATCTCAACCCGCCTAGATGGTGAGTGTGCTTTCAGTGCAATCGTCGAACAAGAAGGGTAACCAACAGCCCAGACGGAATAAAAAGAAGAGTAAAAATAATTGTAAGTGTGGGAATAGGAATGAGAATGCTAATAATAATGACAAGAATGCCCGTAATGCTGGGGGGGACAAGCAAGCTAAATTTAAGGTTAAATTCCCTTGCAAGTTGTATAAGGACGATCACCTCACTTACTTGTGCCCTCGTATCGATGAAGCCTCGAGATTCTTGGCACATGGCCCAGCTGTGATAACTAACCATTTACCTCACAATCAAAATATGAACTCGAGGACTCATGATCAGTCTGGTGGTGATCAAGATCCACTAGAGGGTAGTGGTCATGGTTGCATTAACATGGTACGTGCTGCGAAAGTTGCGACCCATGCGAAAGACTATGGTTCGTCACAACCCAGCTCAGGAAAGGAACCTGATCCACCAGGGACTCCTTTGCGTATTGAAAAACCTGTGGATAAACCTGAAGCTACACCTTGCATTCCTAAGGGAGTCCTTAAGTGTTCGGGGCATAATCCTAATGCCTGAGCCACCCAGAACTATTCAGTTGTCGAGGATTTGGGCCACACTCCTTGTGCGATGTCTACACTTGAAGTACTTCAGAGTTGTCCTTCGCAAAGGAAGGCTTTGCTTTCTGCCCTTGGTGTGAATGATGATAATTCTTCCTCCGTGATTAAATTTGAAACTGTAGGACTTTAGCCTCGCTTGGCTTAATATGTGTCTCTTTTGATTCATGTAGAATGTCTTAACATGACCGTCAAGTGCACTGTGATTGACGAAGGCGTTGCTACTTCTGTGATGTCTTTATCATGTTGGAAGGGTTTAGGTTCCCCTGAGTTGTCTAAATAAGTGACCATGTTAACTGCGTTCGATGGGAGATCGTTTAGGCTGCATGATATCCTTCCTTCCTTAAGGTCCGTTTGGGAGGGAAGACCATTGCGATAGAGGTCGAGGTGGTTGATGTGCCCCTTGACTACAATCTCTTGCCGGGTAGGAATTGGATGTACAGTATGCAAGCCGTAGCTTCTTCCCTATTTCACATTGTATGCTTTCCATTTAATGGGAATATAGTCACGATTGATCAAATGTCATTCAAAAATCCGTCAGTTACCACATCTTCGGGAGCTTCGATCCCGATTGTAGAGCACTCTCAGCCGGCAACTGGGAGTGTGGGTGTGGGCATGTATCCATCCATCATGGGAAGTTTTAGTTGTCCTGCATCGATCCTTATGATAGGATCTAGTTCTGGTGAGGCTTCGACATCTATGAGATTGATGTATTTTTGCACGAGTCATATGGAATATCCTTGGATTCTTCCTACACCGAGTACTCCGAGTGACCCCATTGTGACGGACGTGCCATTGCCTACAACTATGGTAGCTTATCAACCTAATCTTGAGTGTGTTGCAGAGCCCAATCCTTCCTCTTTGTGGACGAAGGAGGAGGACCCTTATGTGCTGCCTGCATGGGCAGTACAGTCTTCTCATGTGCACGATTGCCTTAATAGTCTTTTCCCTTCAGATGAATTGATTATTGAGGCCATGTCGGGATTTGAGCCACCATGGGAAGAACTCCATCATAGATCTTACTTTCTTCCCAAGTTTGACCACTTGGAGCACGAGGACTTTACGGAGGTTCTTAGTGAGAGAATTGGTAGTCCTATGGTTCCATTAAGCTCTTCTGGTCCGATGGCTGATGGAAACATGGAAAATATATCTCCAATGATTCCTATCAATATCTCTCAAAATCCTGGCAGGATAGAGAATGTCTATATTGGGGAAGAATGTTCCCATATTGAGATTCAAGAATACACCGAGCTGTTTAAAGAATTCTGTGATATCTTTGCTTGGTCTTACAATGAAATGCCAGGTATCGACCCTCGCATTGTCGAACATGAGATTAATACTTATACCCATGCTAAGCCTATTCGGCAACGCTTGCGTGCGGTGAATCCTAGGAAAGCACCCACGATTAAGGCAGAGATAGAGAAACTATTGAAAGCCAGTTTTATCTATCCCGTTCCCTTGATGGAGTGGGTTTCAAACCCCGTTCCAATGGATAAGAAGCAGGGAGTGATCCGCATATGTACTAATTTCCATGATTTGAATTGTGCCTGTCCTAAGGACATTATCCCCACACCATTTATTGATCAGATTTTGGATGAGTGTGCGGGTAGCAAGGATTTTTCCTTCATGGATGGCTTTTCCGGATATAATCAGATACAAATTAAACCTGAGGACCAACATAAGACTACATTTATTTGTCCTTGGGGAACTTTTGCATATCGAAAAATGCCTTTTGGCCTTAAGAACGTCCGAGCTACTTTTCAGCGGGCCATGACCTTGATCTTCCACGATCTCAAATCGATTATCGAAGTATTTTTGGATGACCTTGCTACTCATTCTCGTATGAGAATGCATCGTTCCTATCATTTGAGATTGGTGTTCAAAAGATGCCACCATTATTTGGTCAGGTTAAATCCTCACAAGTGCATCTTTTGTGTGAAGTTAGGTCGCTTGTTAGGATTCATTGTTTCTAAAGAGGGTATAAGAGTCGACCCTTTGAAGGTAGAGGCAATACTTCAGTTGTCTCCCCTGAAAAATATTCGTCATCTTCAATGTTTGCAAGGCATGGCAAACTTCTTACAGAGATTCGTTGTGAATTTTTCCAATTTGACTAGAGGATTCATGCGTCTTTTGAAGAAGGACACCACCTTTTGTTGGGATGAGCATGCCCAAGAGTCCTTTGAAGTGCTCAAGCGATCCCTAGCATCGGCCCCGGTGATTAGTCCCCCAAACTATAACTGTGATTTTCTACTTTATGTGGCCGCGTCCATGGAGACAATTGGTATGGTTTTGGTTCAAGAGGATGAGGAGCTCCAAGATCATGTCATATACTATCTGAGTTGGAATCTTATTGATGCAGAGATCCGTTATTCTCATGTTGAGAAGCTTTCTTTAGCTACCCTACATGCGGTTCAACGGTTGAGACATTATATTCTCCTTCACCAGACCTTGGTTGTATCCCATGTCAATCCATTTCAATTCATCCTCACTCGAAGGATGATTGGGGGAAAATATAATAAATGGATTGTCATCCTGCAAGAATTCGATCTCGAGTTTGTTTCGGCAAAATCAAAGAAATCGTTAATTTTTGCAGAGCTTATATTGGATTTCCCAAGCGAGGCTGAGGAGTTGGTTTGTGAAGATACGTTTATCGATGAACACATATTCTTAATCTCAACTTTAGACCCATGGTATGGGGATATCATTATATATTTACAAACATTGAAGGTCCCCACTCACCTCTCATGGGATGAACGACGACGATTACGTCACATGTCTAAGAATTACCTCATAGTGGATAACACTTTGTACCATCGTGGGGTAGATTCCATTTTATGACATTGTTTAACCCATGAAGAGGATGAGGTAGTGCTAAATGATTTCCATGGAGGGGTGTGTGGTGGTCATTTATCTGGGCTTTCTACAGCCCAAAAAATCTTAAGAGCGAGTTATTTTTGGTCGTCGATCTTTAAGGATTATGTAGATGCGGTCAAGAGGTGCCATCCTTGCCAGGTGTTTGCACATAATATGCACTCGAAACTTGCCCCATTACATCCCATCATCACCGCCAGTCCCTTCACTAAGTGGGGGTTAGATTTTATGGATTGCAACCCAGCTTTAGCTGGGGGGCATCATCATATCATAGTGGGTGTTGATTACTTCACGAAATGGGCTAAGGCTATTCCTACAGTTAAATTCGACGATGAGACAGCCACCCACTTCATATTCAACCAGATTATTACTCGGTTCAGGATTCCGAAATAGCTTGTCACTGACCATGGCTCACACTTTCAGAACTGTATGATGGAAGAGTTGGCATCAAAGTTAGGGTACAAATAAGAGCATTCCTCCTCTTACTACCCTCAAGTGAATGGACAGGTAGAAGCAGTGAACAAATCACTTAAATCCATTCTCCAACGAACCATTGCACAAAGCAAGAATAATTGGCACATTATGTTATATCCTGCTTTGTGGGCATATAGAACCGCTGTTAAGACTACCACAGATTTTTCTCCATATAAACTTGTACATGGAGTGGAGTCGGTATTTCTGGTTGAATGCAAGATTCCTTCTTTGAAGCTAGCCATATAGCTCTTACCAGACACTTCACCATTTGAGGAGCGTTTGGTCCACCTTGAGCAACTTGATGAGCATCATCAAGATGCCTTAGTGGCTCTAGAAGTAAATAAACATCGTGTAAAGGTCCAGTACAATAAGTCTACCCATCCAAGGAGGTTTAGTGAGGGAGACTTGGTCCTTTTGTGGGATCAACTGAAAGAACCCTTGGGGGCAGGAAATTTTAACCCCATGTGGCATCGTCCTTACATCGTCAAACGTGTGTTAGAGAAGGGTGCTTATGAGTTAGTGTATTACGAGGGAACGGCCTTGGTGGAGCCTAGAAATGGGCTCTATATCAAAAAATACTATGCATGATTTTCAGCCAAGGCTGGTTATTGTATATTATTGTACATTTTGCATAGGTAGGTCTTTTTCTTATAGTGATCGGGTTTGTGATTAGTTTTCATTTATTTTGGCAGATGTCAATGGAATATTCCACCTACATAGGATTCACGGATGGTGTGAGCCGTCACACTCGACACTTAGCCTCTGCTACTTGGGTGATTTATAATCCTATGGGTCAGGTATTGTCTTCAGGAGGCGTATGTTTACAGCCATATTCAAACAATCTTGCTGAATATAGTGTCGTTATTGAGCTTCTACGCGATGCCATTTTACATGGCGTTCTCTCTCTTGAGGTACGTCTTGATTCGGAGTTAGTAGTGTCACAACTTAATGGTTTGTACCATGTTAGAGATCCGACATTATTAAGAATATTCTTACATGTGAGATT
The DNA here is from genome assembly GCA_001517045.1 of Pseudotsuga menziesii. NCBI lineage: Eukaryota > Viridiplantae > Streptophyta > Pinopsida > Pinales > Pinaceae > Pseudotsuga > Pseudotsuga menziesii. Next base: position 214,306 of record LPNX010227652.1, read on the forward strand.
ATTAGAACAACAATTTGACAATATAACATACATACATATTCCAAGAATTAATAATCAAGTCGCTGACTTATATGCTAACTACGTGTTAGATTGGCATTTGTTTCATACACAATAAATTCATCACAAACACAAATTTTTTACACATGTAAATAAATAAATCGATCATCATAAAAAAATTTATAAACATCCAAAATGTGGTAATACATAGTGTCATGATAAAAAAATGGGGCTCTCTAGCCACCAAAATATAATACATGGTAATACAAAATGTATCACTCCCAGGTATCTAAGCCTATGGAGGAGGAGGAGGGTTGTGATCATGGAATGTCACTACGGCTCTAGCTAGCTATTGAAATAATTGCACCCATGCTCATGGTACACCCACCACCTAGCACTGCATAGCCTCAAGAAAGTCCTCGACTTGCGCCATGGGAACTCTGTGTGTTAGCCTCACAAAGTTGGTATGAATGATCTGGAGCATCCGATCTGCATCCACACCCATGATATCATCTCCTCTTCCCCTCTGTCTATGATGAGGGAAGCTTTCAGGCTGTTATGGTCCCACATCTGCACACATATGGTAGATGTCACTATGTATTGTCACCCAAAAACATGTCTTTTGATTCCATATAATCAGAAAACATAAAAAAAATTAAATAACTCAAAAATTTAAAGAGAGGGTCGAGATTCGTTACCTATGTCACTGTATGTCAATCCTGGTGGTAGCGGCATGTCCGGGTCCCCCCGGAAATCTATCCCCTCATAGGGGTAGTCATTGATGGCAACTATCTGTCGTCGCCACCACAGAAAGAACTCAGCTGGATAGGGGTTTGACACCCTACCTCCACCCAGTCTGCGCATCGCATCTGCCCAATGTCGTTGGCCTAGATATCGAACCTCGTGTAGAGGAACGTCAACTCTGGGGCTCAATTCTAGAACACGCTCGAAGAAAAACGTGCTCAGTATGCTACTGAAACCGAAGTTTCGCACTCTGCCCATCTTACACTCGCTGAGCTGGTGTTTCATGTTGTGCAGTAGTGTAGTGCTCCAATCATATACTATGGGTCTCATGCACTTCACTGCATAGAACATAAGAGGCCATGAGGCCTGGTGGAGTGAAACCAAGCCTGCTATCCTACCCAGTGTCAGTAGGATGGCCTTTAGGCCTAGCACCTGTATGGAGTTAGTAGGGATCTGACTCCCCAACTTCTTCGTGTCTGGATAGCAGTACACTGCAATGTACTCATATATAGTCAGGAAACCTCCGGGCCCGTGAGAACGTAGGTTCACTACTTCCCCCCATCGAGAAAGTCCAGTAATAAAGTATATGTCCTCCACCTCTATGGTGAGGGACATCCCATCTATCTGGAATGACTCTGAGTCTGGATCCCAGTAGTCCACCAGCATCTACAATAGTCCTGGTTTGGCCCTTAAGCCACCAAGACACCAAAATTTGTAGAGCCCACATGCACGTAGCACTTGTTGAGCAATTAGATCGGCCCTTACTGCCTCTTCTACATCACCATGTTCACGTTCTCTCCATTCTAGGACTATCCTGCACAAAAAATTGGAAGTTTTCCCATTAGAATACTTAAAAAACCTCATGCGCGGCCGCATATGTGATTGTTTTCCAAACAGCTGTGTATGTACACGACTGTGAGGGCATTTTCTGTATATATCCAGCCCTATACACGAAAAAACCCTCGATTTTCGTGTGGGCCGCAGCGCCTATTTTGGATTGGCTTAGAAATCCAAAACCACCATGGAATTTGACAAAAATTGCATAAAAAATGGTAGAGTAGAGCATGGGTAAGTGCCTAGAAGAAACGGTAGTGGATTCCGCTGGATGGATCTCCTGGAATTCGCTGTTGAAAATATGAGCTCAAATGGGTAAAAATTTCAAATGTTTTATAATGTTTTGAATTTTTTACTATTTATAGAAAATTTTTACCCCCTTTCCTATAGTTTGGACCATTTCTAATTCGTTTGGACTATTTTTGGACTAATTTATGATGTACGCGACCTGTTTGAGTGCCGTTGGATTGACCCGTTCATGCCGATTTCAGGTATCATGTCTAAACTAGCATATAGGTTAGGTTTCATCACCGTTTGCATTTTGCATGACCTTATGACCATTTCATTATATCCTTAGGTACGAACCCACTCTATTATGTCACAGAGCCTTCTTGTTGTTTTAGAAGTGGCATGATATGAGTGGTAGAGCTTGACCTTACATGGGTACCCTAGTTAGTGCCTTATTTGAATTTGGTTCCCATGCTGAAGTTTTGTCCCTTAGGGTGTGGGAGTCCATTGTATAGTATTGCCATGGAATTTCTAAAGAGCCTCATACTCCTCTTGATCTTTTGCTGGCCTATTTCCCTCAGGACTCCCTTATGTCAAGTTGTAATTGCATTATCATGAGCTTTTCCTACCTTATTGAGCTTTATGCTGACTTCCCTGACATTGAGTTTCAGCCATATAGCCCGAGCTTGTCTCATGTCTAGCCATGCAGAGCCATTTTATATATCCTTTGTAGCTTGATTCCCTTTTTAACGGGAGGGAATTTTCCCTCGAGTGTTGCTATCCTACACATGTATCCTTGCATTGAGCATAGGTATGTTCCACTGCTTGGAACTAGTTTGTTTGCCCCTATGACACTCGTCTCCTCCTAGTCTGTAACTATAAAACAGGTTTATTCTTTTTCAAGCTTTTTAAATATTTGAAAAAGTCCAAAAAAATAAAAAAATCAAAAAGTCGGACAAGGAAAGATGTTATCTTTGGCAGCTGTCGAGTCGTGTCTCCTTTGAACAGAGCACTGTATATCACATTTGTTGGTTGGGTTTATAGTTTGACTTTAGGAGCTGTAGTCGTTTATCTGAGTTTATCTCCACCGACTAGTTAAGCTTCTAGCCCCCATGGAGCCTCTGTCGATGCCTCCTGTATCGCAGAGATGTCCCAGTTTTGTATATCGAGTCTATGCTTCCTTTATTCAGTCACCATTTGCTGTTATGCTATTGTTTGAAGGAATTTGAAACCTGAGTCGGCCATTCCTTAGTTATCTTGACTTTGCATGTCGACCATTCCCGGTATAGTTACTAGTTCATGCACCTTATGATCAAGTCCTTTCACATTATATAGCTTTGCTGAGTACCTCATGTTGGATGATGGGGGATGCCTTAATTCCCTTCTTCCAGCGGATTTCATCCCATCGACTTCAGATCATTTATTCTGGGATTGGAATCTAGAGTCATTTTTGAGTGCCTTGAGACTTGTAGTCATCAGTGGTAGGTTCTCTCTCCATCAACAGTTTTTGGGAATACATCAATGTCCCCTGATCGATGGATCCTCTCAAGTGTTTGACCTCAACACATTTATTCACACTTGTTAGTTTGCACTCTAGTACTTTGACTCCCATTTTCATTATCGGTGGGTGATCTTGCGTCTGTTAATGGTATACATCAATGACTGGTAATTAGACGATGGACTACTATGTTCGACCTCAACACCTCTATTTACATAGTAGGACATGTACTTGTAGCGGTTTGTGTAGAAGACCTTCCAGATTGGTGGCATCTCTTATATGCTACCTCCTTGATCGTGCCAATGTTCATGAGATTTTAGCTCTTGTGACTTGATTCTAGTATATGTCAGAAATTTATAGCTATTATGGAGATCTTGATTCATTATATATCTTCAGCCATTATGGAGATCATGGTCCTTTGTATATCTTCATCATGGAGATTCTGATCTATGTATATTGTACGTGGCGATGACCACTTATGTGATATTTTGTATCATGCCTATTCATGGCCATTGTACTCTTATGTATCTGGGACTGCTATATGTATTGCACTTATGTGCAGAGTTGTATTAGTGTACTATGTTGATTGGGTGGCTAGTCTTCCATTTGGGATCCCTCATCACTCCACTTCTGGGATGGACTTATAATGTATTTCGGCCATTGTATGATCCCTCTGACCTCACACATTAGGGGGCATCTGTTATAGCTGATTTTACCACTCCAGGTGAATCACACTTGTATGGCCTTCCCCTATCCCTCTTCAGACTCCTTAGACCCCTTAGACCATTTTTTGTCCTTTGATGTTTCCTTAACCATCCCTAAAAACATGCGAAAATTAATACACGTGACTTTTAAACCCTTGATCGCGTATATACGTGGGTTTGACCCCTAAAACCATGTACATTGGGATGTGTGCATAATCCAAATCCTTTTGGAGTTTTCCTTGACATGGATCTAACTCACTTGACTCCTGGCCTTCCATATGCCTTGAGATTGCTCGGATTTGACCTTTCATTACCCCTTTGAAAAGCTATATAAGGAACTCTTTGGTACATTGAAGGCATGTGAGAGAATTGAGAGCAAAGAAACTATAGTCGATTGTTGCTGGAACTTGTGCTTGAGTCTGCATTCCTTTGTCGCTTGGAGCACTTTTGTGTTCTTCCCAAGCTTTCCTTTTGCTTTTGAGCTTGCTATCGAGAGATGGAGGATTGAGGTGGTGGAGGCCCAAGTGGGGGATTTAGTTTCTCCGATTCGCAGACGTGCTGACAGAGGTTGTATCCATTGTAATCTCTGATTTTATATTAATAGAAATATCTTTTCCTGTCCAATAATGTATGTTTGAATGAATATTTTATCCATGGATGGTTTCAAATGCTTATACATTATTGATTATATATGCTAGAATAGATCTAACACCAATATATATAGTATTCTTGTCTTGTTTACTTGTTTTTGAGGAAGTGATTTATCAATTCAAGCTGAAGTTGGAAAGCTCAACGAGGATCTACTTCAACCGTCCGGAATAAGGTACGAGGTCTGATCCTTTAGTGTTAGATATTTAATTTCTATTGCATATTGGAAAGGATTGATTTCTAGAGTCAAGCTATTTGTTGTGGTACCACAAGCCATAGGAATTTCTCTCCGTAACATCAAGTAATAAGGAACAAGGAAGATTAGTATGTAAAGGATATGCTTAGGTAGAAGGGATTTATTTTGAAGAAACTTACGCTCCTGTGGCAAGACTTGAAGCAATTAGAATGTTTCTAGCACTCTCATGCCATAAAAAAGTTAAAGTGTATCAAATGGATGTTAAGTATGCGTTTTTGAATGGAAAAATAGAAGAAGAGGTTTATATTGAACAACCTGAAGGTTTCCTATTATCAAAAAACATAGACTATGTTTGCAAACTAAAAAATGCACTCTATGGTCTCAAACAAGCTCCAAGGGCCTGGTTTTCAAGACTAGACAACTATTTAAAACAATAAGGATTTAAGGGAGGGGTCACTGAAAGTAATCTCTAATTAAAAATCGAAGATGAAAATATGGTCATTGTTGCTGTTTATGTAGATGACATCATATTTGGAAGAAATTTACAAACACTAAGTGTAAACTTTGCTTTTGAAATGAAGAAGGAATTTAAAATGTCAATGTTGGGTGAACTAACATTCTTCTTAGGGTTGCAAGTTTACCAAACAGACAAATGGATTTTTATCTCTCAAACTAACTACATCAAATCCATGCTTAAAATATTTAAGATGGAAGACTTCAAACCTATTTGTACTCCTATGATCACAGGGTGCAAATTAAGCAAGGATGGTGAATATATGGAAGTGGATCATACCATGTTACACAGATCCATGATAGGTAGCATGCTGTATGTGATAGCCACAAGACCAGATGTGATGCAAGCTGTAGGTTTGGTTTCTAGGTTGTATTCAAGCCCCCAAAAAATGCATGTAACTACAGTAAAAAGCATTTTCAAATATTTGAAAGGTACTATGGATTATGGGTTATGGTACCCAAAGAGTAAATACTTTATTTTAAAATAATTTATTGATGTAGATTGGGCATGAAGTGTTGATGATCGAAAAATTACCAGTGGAACAAAATTCTTCTTAGGAAATTGTTTGGTTTCATGGTTAAGTAAAAAACAATTTTCCATTTCACTCTCTATAGAAGAGTTCGAATATATTGTTGCTGCATCATGTTGCACCCAGGTCATTTGGATGAAGCAGACACTATAAGACTTACTTGTGAAGTATGAGCACCCAACAATAATAGATTGTGATAATACCAGTTCCATAAACATGTCAAAAACCCCTGTCATGCACTCCATGAAAAAACACATACTAATAAAATATCACTTCCTAAGACAACAAGTATCCTAGAAGGTTGTCAAACTAGAGTATGTTGACACAAAATAGCAAGTTGTTGACATTTTCACCAAGCAAATAACTAAGGAAACCTTTGAGCATCTTAGATAGAAAATGGGAGTGATTCCATTTCGAAAGTTGTAGAGGAGGAAGCACAATCTCAGGGGGAGATACGATGATAGGGGGAGTTGTCAGAAAGAAGAAAGACATGAAATCCTTAATGGCATAACAGGTTATCCTTTGTCATTGTTGTCAAAAGGGATGAAGGTTTAGATATTTCCATCAATGTCAAAGGGGGAGAATGTTGAGAATATAAGTTGTCATTGATGTCAAAGGGTTTCACATATGACAAAGGAATAACCAGTAGATATGGTAGCAGGATGAATTCAACAATGAAACAAAGGAAAGTCAGTCCCGAGGAATTAGGGATTCTGAGAGTGAGAGAAGACAAAGAGCAATTGATCGATCACTGTAAGGATTGATGATGAACCTGTAGGCCTAAGTCTATGCATGTATTAATGGTTGAGATCATGGTAAGAGAAAATCCATGATTGTAGTTGAATTTCACAAGTTAGAGTTGCGAATGAGACAAATTGATAATCCTCGACATTCATATGCTTGAAAATCATGCGGTGGAGATTAAAGGTGGAATAAGATCAACGACTGAAGAAGATTCTACTAATAAAAGAGTGAGGAGGATAAAAGGTGAGTCGGGTTATGAAATCAGAAACTAATCTCCAAGAAGGAGATCGAGATCAACAGATGAGGTTGATCATGGAAGCAGATCAATGATTGCCAGTTATTTCACAGGGAGAACTAATGCGGATTAATAAAATCTTGATTTGCGTAAAATTTGAATAAAATCCGACTTATGATATTTGGGGTCCATCGTTGATTTAGATCTAACGGTCCTCATGGATTTCACAGATTCAACTAGCAAGTGAGTTAATGTTCTGGATGGGAGAGAAATTTCATTGGGAAATAATTTACTGACAACGTGGACGAAAAAGATTTGTCAAGAGAAATTACAAAAGCCGATCTTGAGAAGATCAACAGCAGTGGATGATTCTGCACAAAGAAAAGGGGAGATCCACAAATGCACATCAGATTGTAGATCAACGGATAGGAGTGAACCCGCAAAGAAATTAACGGTTCAAAAGAAAAGAGGAAAGCAGAAGGAAAAAAGTGGAAGGCAGAGAATCACGAAATTTTTTGGGAAATGTCATAGTTCCACATTCCACATCCCGCGATCCAGAAGATCGACAGTAAGAAAGAAATCCGTAAAATATTGACAATGCAGAAATATTATTGCAGAAAGCGGAAGGTGAAGATTTGTGAAAGCAACGTTTGAGTTTTTGAGAACCCGCATTCTGCATCCCACGATCTGGAATATCGACGGTCAGGAGACATCTGCAAAAAATCAATGGTGCAGAAAGATTGGTTCGAAAAGATGAAATTGTGAAATGATATTTGGAAAAAGTCACATATCCGATATCCAATTTCCACCTGAGATCAACGGTCAGGAAAAGATTGAAGGAGATCAATGGTGCGGAACGGTTGAGGAAGAGAGCTAAGTGTTGAAATACATTTTGAGAAAAATCACAATTCGGCAATTCGCATACCACATCCTATCTTAGATCTATGGACAAGAATAATCCCAATATAAAATCAACGACTTAGGATGGTTGCAGAAATGAAGAATGCAGAAGGTCACAACTGGAAGATTCATGAAGAGGCACGATCAATGAAATGTCACAATGGTGAAGAGATGCGTCCGCAGGAAGTGAGAAGGTATTTAATGACAAAATGATTGAAGGAAATAACTTGTCTCTATGATTACGAATGACAAAGTCCAACAAGTGAATAACAGACTGATAAAAATCATTCCAAGGTGGTAGGGTGGTGCTAGGGCAGACTATAAGTCTGCAAAGGCTGTTGTAGCAGACATAAAACTAGGGTGTTGTATCATCCTTGTCTATTGTAGCAAGAAGAAGCCCGAGGTGTTGTAGCATCCTTGTCTATTGAAGTAGGCAAAAATCCAGGGTGTTGTTGTAGAAATCCAGATAAAGCAATTTTGTAGATTCATTTTTTTAATGAGTTTGAATTGGTGGTTTTCTCTTTGAAGTTTCCATGATAAATTTTTGTCTTAACCTATTTGATTCATTTTGTGTTCTTATTTTAAAAGGAAAAGACAATACTGATTCACCCCCCCTCTCAGTATTGTGGGATAATCCAACAATACGTGTGTATATATATATATATATATATATAATATTAAAACAATAAATTATAAATTATAAATTGAATTCATAAGAATAAAAACTAAAAATGTAACAAATAAATCCATCTAGTATGTCTTACCATTGGATGAAAGTCATGCCCCCCCTTGAAGTGCCCATATTCCCAACAACGTTTTATAGTTTTAGACCTTAAAATTATTCTTTTCATCCCCTCATAATTTTTGCAAGGTAATTAACATTTAACATAACCATGTTTCTCCTTTAACTTAGTAAAAATCCTCAAACTTTCCTCGTTTGATATTGTCATTGTTAACTATATAAATTAATAAATGAATTTATATATATTGATAAGAAATTGTTGTAATATTGATGGTATACTTGTTGAATCTACAAAACATTCTATTGTATATGTAGAGAGCATCACATAATTGTTGGCTTAATATGAAGAGTTCTTATAATTATCTTTTATGTGCACGGTCATTGAACTACCAACGCATGTTGACTAGGCCAAGAAGAGGGTTTATTGACCATTTCAAAGACAAAAACGATCATGTAAATTTCATAGTGTACTGACATATAAACATTAGAATTTCAACATGCATACTATATTGTTGAAATTAAGATGTATGTCAAGGTTAAATTGAAAAATAGAAAGGAGTTTTCCACAAGACATGCAACTTACTCCATCATTGTCGAAAAATACATCAGAATCCACATCTGAATGTCGTAGTGAGTGGTTAAAGAATGAAACTTTGGCCATAGGTACTAAGGGAAGCTTATAGGATTGAGGACCATGAACAAGGTCTTAAAGCGTAACACTTGTCCAAGATACTAGCTGTAATTTTCCCCTACATGGGAATAATATCACCATTAGGAGGTTTAGACCCATATATAGGTCATGAATATATACATGGTAAATGAAAGAAACCTAGAACTTATGCTATAATTGTACACACTTAGGGATGAAGGGATATGAAGGAGGTTACAAACCCTCACAAAGGAAACGTATAGGGGTCCTTTGGCTTCCAAGTGTGGATACATACTCCATTAAGAGGTTTTGAGAACCATTTATGGATATTAGGGCCTTGTACATGGTTTGGAAGAGGACATTAGGACTTAATAAAAAAAAACATCTTCTAAGGCTCAAGGGTCATTTTTATTGTCCTAGATTACCACTCATGAACTCTTTATGGGATATATAGCCTCTAAGTGGAAATATGAGATCCATCAAGCTGAGGTTTTGAGAACTAAGTATATTTTCTCTTAGTGGAAATATCAGAGCCGTTAATATGTTTTGAGAACCAAGTATATCTCTCATGACCTTGGAAATGGATAGGAGAGAAAAAATCATACTTAAGTCCTAAATATAGCTTATAAGGCTCAATATCCTTGGAAAACATCTTGTGCCTCAACACAAGTCCCCTATAGGAGGATTTTAGTAACAACTTGGATGGGTTGTGAGTCCTTGATTATTTTTTTAAGGAGGAAACATCGTCCTTGGTCCATAAAGGAGTCTTCTATTGATTGATGGGAATGGATCATGATTTTGGAAACCACATAATATTGATCTAGGGGTTCTTAGGAATTCTATTAGGGATATGGAAACCATTATGAGGTTTTGAGAACCAAGTTTGTGTTAGAAGAGTCTAGACATGGTTGCAAAGGAAACTTGATCCTTGGGCCTTAATGTGTATTTAATGGTTTCAAAGCAATGAAAGAGGCCTCAAACCACAACATTGAACCTCTCTATGATATATTTAGCCTCTAAGAAGGGATATGGTTGCAACTAGGAGGATTTTGGCACTAGGTTTGGTTTTATGGCACTAGACATGGTCAACAGATGAAACCTTGACCTTATGGTTTGAAGGAATTTTTTAGGGACAAGGGAAATGAATAAGTCTTATTCAACCACAGAAGATTGGTCTAGTATATCTTAAATATTTGAGTGCCGACATGGACATAATTAATGCCAATTGGTCTAGTATATATTGAATATTTGAGTGTCAATATGGACATCATTAATGCCAATTGGTCTAGTACACCTTAAAGGAATTCATGCGTTTTATTAGCACATGCATGTGGATAATGTTTGCGAATTCCTTTGAATTGAAAAAAAACATAGTGGGATTTCCTCTATTCATCTACTTGTTGGATGACTTGTTGTCTTTGGTTTTACCTTCAACATGATAAACATGTTGGTTTGGGATGACAAAACCTGTTGGTTTGGGATATGTAAACAAAAACAAATCCATTTTCCTACCTTCCTAATCTTAAGGCCATTTTCAACCACATATGAACCATATATTTATTGCTTATGAAACTACACACACTTATAGAGCTTTGTCTCTATGTGTTTTGTTTTTTAATTGATTTTTATTTGTACATATATCATATTTCCAAAATACATAGATCTTTTTTTCCAGTGTAACTTCTTACTACCTTTCCCATTTGGAAAACAAATTGTATGGTGCACAAGTACAAATGGAGGCCTACACACTAATTTTTTTTTGGATTAGTTATGTTAGGACCCTCAAAAAACTATGTCCTTAATGTGAATATATGCATTATATTTTAGAGAAAGATTAAGATAGAAATGTTACAAGGAAGTGAATTTATATAAACTATATCTATTTTGCTTAAATAAAAGTTACATATTCCTTAACATTATTTGATTTCTTACTTATATTTTTGCACTATATTATAAGTTATGCATGTATCTCGAAAATTGCTCTTAATCAACATATTCATTTCAAATGAAACTTTAAAATATAACATATGTAACCACATATATTGTATTTTTGTTTCCATATTATATTTTTGGACATCACAAGTTTTATATTCACCTTTATAAACTATGTAATCAAATTATTGTATGATAAACAAACTTGAATCATACATCACTTTGTGTCTATCTAAACCACCACTTCAAATAAAATTACTATTAATATTATTTTAAAAATATTGTTTTCTCATATTTTTTAATTTTTTTATTATAAATTTTTATAATAAATAATTTTTTTTAATAATAATCCCGGATGTGGGTGATATCTTCGGCGACATCCGTCCCTCTTTTCGGCCACCGCAAAGAGCACGTGTTGCTCTTTTGGACACTCAATGCGACAACGTACCTCTTCAGTATAATCAAGGGTCCTTGCGTGTGGGAGAAGCTCCCTCTGTCACTTCGGCTCATGCGACCCGGGCTGGCGAAGGTCCGTCCTCCTAGGTGCTTTCATGGCTCTGCTTCGATCGTTAATGCTTACAGGTACTTGGAATGACAAGCGTCTTATTCAGAACGATGTTGAGACTCATGCCTTGGCTAGAAGCATTGTTGGGTTTGCTGTGCGGTGGGAGGCTCACAGTGTATATGTTTCAGTGCGCGATAGGTTTAATGCAAGAAGGAACGTCCCCTTGTGAATTGGTTTCAGGCTCAAGTTGGAAGCCATGTCCCGATAGAGAGGAACTCCTCGACGTTTTTAGCTCCGAGCGAGGAAAATCCCAACGCGGCTGTAGTGCTTAGACCCCGGCAAATTATGAACCTCACATCTCTTTGTGCGTTCGAGTTTTGGTGGAAGCCCGGGAAAATTGGGTTCTCAACCAGAAGCTCTCGACTGGTGAAGATGGTAGCCAAATTAACAATTATTGGATGATGAAGAACATGCTCTGCAACTTGGCAGAGGACATGTTTAGAAATTGGTTTGAGGCTCGGATGGATTTTCACACCATGAAATCCAAAATCGCAAAGATTGATGCCCAACTTATGGTCATGGACAATTCCTTTACTTGGAAAGGAGTGGCTAGCATCTCTAGTCTGAATGGGAAAAAAGATGGGGGGGTGTGCTCAGGGTGGAGGTGCAAGTGGCAGTGAATCTAGTGATCGAGCTCTCACTAGTCTCGGTGGCAGCAGCAATGCAATCAGTTGCTCAAATGAAGCTCCTCGTATCATACCTTTTCCGGTTCCCTCTACGATGGAGCCTCTCCTCAAACATCTAAAGGAAGCGTCGGCCCAACAGTCTAAGCAGTAGCAGCATTCGCTTTCTCTGGCCCCGAATGCCGCCACCACCTCACGTACTTTGTCGCAGGAAGAAAGATGGGCCTACCCCATCACTGAAGAAACTCCTCCAGTTTAATGGTCGTGTCAACTAGGTTTTTTGGTCAAGTCTCCAATGGTTTTTGGTCGGTTTTAATGATATTTCATGCCTCTATCTTTTTTTACTTCTGTGATGGAAATCTTCGTCTGCACTCATGTATAGGAGTTAGTAGTTTTTATTATGGATTACTGTAATTATGTCTCTCAATCATGGACATCTTAAACGTGAATACTGTTAGAGGGCTATTATTTTTTGAGAGGCTCTGGAGGGGTTCTACCTCCTTCAACCTCAGATAGCCAAGTTAAAATTCTATAATTTTTTTGCCTCTGTAATATAATATATCTGTGCAGCTTAAAAAAAAGAAAATTAATAATAATAATTTAAATTTTGTACATTATTTCCTTTATAATTTAAATATCATTTTTTTAAATATGAGATTCACAAAAACATGTATATTAAATAAAATAAAATGTGAATTGAAAACACCCATGAACGCTTACATTAATATTCAATTCCTATATATTATATTTCTAAACCATCTTTTAAATGTTTAAATAATTTAAATTGATATTTTTATATATTTTCTAATTTTTATTACTTGTAAACATAATGTTTTATATTATTTATTAATTTTTTCCAGAATTTAAATCAATATTTTTATATTATTTTTAATTTTTCCAATATTAAAATTATTTTTAAATAAGTTTTTTGGATCTTCAATTCTTATTATAAACCCTCTGGATGAGACTTTATTATTATGCACTATTATTTTTATATTTATTTTTTCTAAATATAATATAGAAATTTAAAATTAAATTATTATAATTAATTTTGATTTATGAATTAAAGTTTAATGAAAACTATTATGCCTATGCATTAATTTATTTATAAATATAATATAAAAATTTAAGATAAAATTATGATAATTAACTTTTATTTGTGAATTAAAACTTAGGGTTATAATTTTAGGGTTTTTAATATCTTAATTAATTTAGTTACAAGATAATTTGAAAATCTAAGAATGAAGATCCAGGATTCCAAAACTTTTTTTACTTTTTAGGTTTTGGTGGTTATTAATTTTTATTTTAAAGTAGAATCATAATTATACATCAACACTTTTATAAATATAATATACAAAATCAAGATAAAATTATCACAAGCAATTTCGATTTACGAATTCAAAGTTAAAGTTTTAGAATTTAAGAAAAATCTTAAAATTAATAATTTTAGTTAGTTTAAAAATTAATTTCAAAATTTTAGGAGTGTAGACTTAGGATTCTATAATTATGTTTGTAACAAGTTTAGACTTTAAAATGTAAGAGTCCTAGTTTCACAAGATTTAAAATTTAGTTTGGTTTTAAATCTTGAATTTTAATATTTCTTATATTAAAAAATATTAAATTAAAAAAAATAATATTAAATTTTTTTTTCCAAGGAAAAAAAGCGTAATTTCATTCATCTTTCGAGATCAAAATTACATACTTAATGTTCACTAAAAAGTGACTTTCTGTTGACCAAAAATTGGTACTAAGAGAGGGACTGAAGAGTCTCCAGATAGGGGATTTCTACATGTGCATACGCAGATGCATTTCCATGAGGATATGTTCATAGACATTAATCTGTTCACAAAACATCATAAATAAGTGGTTCTATTTTACACAGCCAGGTTCACAATCTACAGCCGAGCCATCTGAAATATAAGACATTTAGATACATTCTATCATCTAGATATATAATATCAAGCGATATATCCATATCGTTTTCAAGAAAAAGAGCTAAAGTAAAAAACAAGAGCTATAGTCTAAGGATAACAGCAGCCGCGTTCTGTTCATTCAGTCGAGGTTCAAAAAAGATCAATGTATGGCCTGTGATAAAAGGCCTGCTATCTGCCATTTACCATTTCTTTCACCAACCAGATACCTTCTGCCAGCCGGAGCCCTTCCTTGGAAGCTTTGTCCGCTTCCTTGTTGTTTTCCCTGTAGACATGCCTGCAAGTGAAAGTATTAAGACGCTAAAGAAGCTTTCGAATAGATAAAATAACATGTGCAAGTCTCATGTGCCTGCACTCCTGGGTAAGATTGATCCAGTTTATTACATTCATAGAGTCTCCCATAAAATTTAGAACAGTACAACCTTTCTCTAAGGCGAACTTCAGAAGTAGTTTAAGGCTGAATAACTCAGCAAAGTTATTGGTGCCCCCCCCCCCGAGTCCCATAGACAAAACATAAGAATGGTTTTCAGATAAGTGAAGAACAACGCCTCCACCGCACATATTGTTCTGTGCTGCCCCATCAAAGAATGCCCACGGAGAAGATCTGTCTATATTCACTTCTAACAGCCTTCGTTCTCTGGTAGCTCTTATGTAAACAGGAAAGGAATTGTAAAATCCCGCAGCCATCATCCCAGTTATCGCCGGTGTACTTGGTAAATCCTTGAAGATTGCCTTGTTACGTGCAATCCAAATTCCCCAGATGACCAACAGTGGCAACATTTTTAGTTGCTTTTGTGGAGTCCTTCTCCACCAGGAATCCCAAGCACTCCCAATTGAGTCCCCTTCCCACTGACAATTGACCTCGACCACCGATGAGACTTCCTTCCAAACTTCATTAGAGAAGCAGCAAGATAAGAAAAAATGGTAAGAGGTTTCCATTTCTTTTTTACACAAGACACACCAGCCCGGCCCTTGAAAGGAGCGTTTCTGAAGCACCTCCCACGTAGGTACTTTGTTATTTAGCACGCACCATATAAACAATTTGGTTTTTGTAGGGCATTTAAGCTTCCACAATGGCTTCCACCACCAGACTTCATCCCTATTTTCCACTTCTACACTTAGAGATAAATACCCTGCCTTTGGAGAATAAGCACCCCCCGGATCTGCATCCCATACCAGAGTATCTTCTTGTTCAGAGAGTACAATATGAGCTCGAACCAGTTCCCTAATGAAACCCTCCATCAATCCAGTTCCCCTTTCTCCCAGCCCTAAAGAGTTGGCCCTTCTCCAGAGTTGAGTCCAAGGTTCATCAGGCCTTGGAATAGCTAGCTGATTAAGAGAAGTAATCCCAACATGTCCAAGCTCCTCTATAACATCGGGAGGGAGTAAGTGCTGTTGTGAACTACCCATCCAAGGATCCCTACCGATCAGAAAATTTTCTCCATTCCCAACATCCCATGATAAATTGTTCTCAATCAAGGAGAAGGAATTGACAATCGCTTTCCAAATTACTGATCCACCAGAGTGTGATTTCCTGGGATTTCTGATCCAGTCTAATAAGCTCT
>LPNX010227652.1:230184-293971 GCA_001517045.1 Pseudotsuga menziesii
TTTCGGTCTTAACAGATGAGTAGTCAAGGTAGATTTGCTAAAATTTATTTCCATACCTGTAGCTTTGGAGAAAAGTTCCAATATCTCCTTCAGTACACGAGTTTCTCCTCTTTCACCAGAACAAAAAATCAGCACATCATCCACAAAGAGTAGATGAGTAATACTGCAATTTGATGCCATTTTTATCCCTGTGAAACGTCCTTCTTCTCTTGCTGCCCTAATAGCCCTGCTGAGACCCTCAGCCACCAGAAGAAAAAGGATTGGAGACAAAGGACACCCTTGTCTTAATCCTCTTTCAGCATGAAAGAAAGGAGAGGTCGCTCCATTAATCAACACAGAGAAAGAAACCGTAGTTATACATGACATAATCCAGTGAATGAAACTGATGCCAAAACCCAGGTGAGTTAAAAGCAGCCTTATATAAAGCCATCTAACTCTGTCATAGGCCTTAGAAAGGTCAATTTTTAGAATAGCCCCCTTCAGTCTTCTGGTCTTTAAGCTATGAAGGCCTTCCTGCGCTACACCAATTGCCTCGTGGATATGACGACCTTCCAGAAAACCAAATTGTTCAGCAGAGACATGAGCTGAAAGAATAGCTTTCAATCTTTGAGCAATTACCTTTGAGATTATCTTATAGATGCAGTTACAAAGCGAAATAGGCCTGAAATCGTTGAGGGAAATTGCATTATCAGTCTTCAGAATGAGAGCAATGAAAGTAGAGTTGAAACTAGCCGGAATCCACCCAGCCAACCTTGAGTCTTCTACAACCTGCAAGAGGTCCCTCCCCAGGATCTCAAAGAGTTCCAGAAAGAACTCGATCGTCCAGCCATCAGGTCCAGGGCTTTTATCTTTCTGGAAACTACCCAACACCTCCTTAAGCTCTTCTTCTGATACTTCCTTCATAAGATCCCTGTTGCTCCCCTCATCCACAAAACGGGGGAACATCAGAGCCATTCTAATTACCTCTGCTATGGAAGCCTGTGGAGGAGCTTTGAACAAAAGCTGAAAGTGTCTGACCCCACAGCTGGCCTTATCTTCAAAGGATACATGAGAACCCTCCTCATCCTGCAGGCTCCAAATAGTGTTTGCCACCTTCCTTCCTCTCGCATAAGCATGAAAAAACTTAGTGTTTTCATCCCCGCACTCCAACCAAATGGCCCTGCTTTTAAGTCTCCATGCTTCCTCCTTTTCTAACAATAGAGTGTTTCGTCTTCCCTCCAGCCTAGACAATGCCTCCTTGGACTCTTGAGTTAGAAAAACACCACCTTCACCCTCGTAAATCTGTAGAAGATTTGCTTCAACTTTCTTTATTTCCTCTTCGTCTCTGATTCTCTTAGCAACTGCCCATTCCTTGATATGTACTTTAAGTCTTTTGATATTATCTGCAAACTGGATCGCAGCTGATCTATCATTTTGCCCCCTGATAGGGTTCCAATAAGATAAAAAAAGGTTTCTGAAAGACTCATCCTGAAGCCATAACTTGTTAAATTTTAAAGGACTCAGAGGGTTGTGGGGCCCCTTTTTGATTTTAAAGAAAATAGGAAAGTGGTCAGACAGGCCCCCACTACCCACCCATTGTCTAACAAAAAAAAATCTATCCACCAGCTGCTCTGCTACCAAAAAACGATCGATTCGTTTCGCCACCCTCTCATCCCCACTCCGGTTGTTTCTCCAGGTCGGTTTTAGCTTAGCAGACTCCATATCCAGCAACCCCTTCTCCATCAATTTCTGAACAAAAAACCCTGCCAAAGAATCTACCTGGGCATGTGGCCCCCATATCTCACTATGCCCCAACGAAAAATTTAAATCTCCACCCAGGACTACCGAATCTCCATTTACTAGAATACTTTGAAAAAGAGAGTTCCAGAATGGGGCTTGATTAAGAAATGGTCCATAAACATTGACCACAGAAAGAGGAATCCCCAATTCTTCAGAGAAGACTTCAATACCCAGCACAGCCTCTGTACCCCATGCATTAATCAACTTAACACATCAATTTTTCCATCCGACCGCCAGTCCCCCAGAATGACCTCTAGCATCCACAGTCACAAAAGACCACCCTGGTAACCAACTTTCCAGCCTCTCCCGTATCACCTCCCCTTCTCCCATAGTCTCTTGTAGCATAATCACATCCGGGTGTTCAAGATTAAGCACCCTGATGAAGGCTGGTTTCTTACCAGGCCCAACCATCCCTCTACAATTAAAAGACAGAATCTTCATAATCGACCTTATTATAATAAATATAATATTATTTAATAATATTTTTATAATAATAATTATGATTAAGGTTTAAAAAGATGTTTGTGTAATTAAATTTAGATTTTATTTTTATATATTATGATTTTCTAATTTAAATATGTTATAAACTAGTTTGTTAAATTGGTATGGATTATTTTTAAAGGTGATTCATAATCATTCTTAAAAATCATATTATTTTTTTTTAGTGTTAATTGATTTATTAAGGTTATTTAAATAAATAAAATTTATATTTATATTTTTAAGATATTAACTGTTTTTAAGTTTTATTTGAAAGTCCGTCTTCCTTAGATGTAAAGAAATATATTAATGACTATGTTTTGATTAAACGTTTATCTTCAAAATAAGTTAATACAAAGCCAAAAAAACAATCACATGATAGCTATTCTTACTATCAATATCAAGATGATCAATGAGTTATGGTATAAATATTTTGGGTTTTTATTAAAACATAATCCTTCTAGAAAAGAAGTTTGGAACTGGTTGATAAAAATGATATTGGTTATTTATCATTGGGTTGAGTTTTATTTTTCAAAGTATTCTTTATATTGGATGTTAAGTTTATTTCTTAATTAATTAGGAAAATAATTTTTGAGTTTTTATGTTTATGTCTTTGACAAGGAGATATATATGAATCGCTCAAGGCGATTATTTGAAGTAATGTGTAGCAACTTTAACAAAACATATAATTTTTGCTATAGTTTGTATCAATTTTTTTTGGAGGAATTATTTAAATTTTGATTTATCTTGCTTCTTATTGGTTTATATTGGTTTATATAGGTGACGTAGGTGTGGGACTTTGTGCCCCAAGACCTGGCGGCAAGCTTGCATAAGCATAAAATGATCATTTTGTGCCATACATCCTACCTGTGTGGACAAAAATACGGTGGGAAGACTGTTGTTCTTGCGTAAGCATAAAATTATCATTTTGTGCCATACATCCTACCTGTGTGGACAAAAATATGGTGGGAAGACTGTTGTTCTTGCGTAAGCATAAAATTATCATTTTGTGCCATACATCCTACCTGTGTAGACGAAAATATGGTGGGAAGACTGTTGTTACAGTGTTACTTGTTTTTTTAATATATGGATGGAATGGCGATGGCCATGAATTGACATTCAATCTCCGAGCTTTGCAAAACTTATTGCGATCCAATTGGACTCGAGTGCATGTGCTAAAATATAGTTGGCTTGCATGAATCCTATCCTACATGAAGGTCACACGACAGTCCTTGAGGAGCCTTAAGACAAAGGACGGATTACACAAAACATGATGTCATTTCTCGTCGCATTCATTTCTAAGCCATTTTTTTCCTGCGGTCTGGTCCAGGGTTTCAACCACAATTTTCATAACCTTAATATAGGTTTCTCCTTAATATGCAACCCAATGAATCTTATTTTACGTTATTTCTAGGTTCTCGCAGGCATCCAGTTTGGCGTTGCATTGTCCAGAGAAATTTGTAAGTGGATGCACAAAATAGAGAAGAATAATGGGCATATATTTTAACTCAATTAAAACTCATTTTCATGTCAATTCATTTGGAAACCCCCTTTGAGCTCTGAATGAAAATAATGTGTATGTATGTATGTCATTATGTGCTTGTTATAGTGCTTGGATATGTTTCATATTATTTAAGGTTGTCACCCGCTAATAGTTCTTCTTATTTAAGCTTGTTACTGTGCTTATATATATTACAGTTGTTTAGATTTGTCTTATATTATATTTCTTTTTATTCCTCTTTTTCTTTTACTAGATTGTTTGTAGAGGGCGGCCCAACGACCAACTCCTCCTCCTCCATTGGGATTTCTCTCTATCAGAAAGCTGTGAAGTATGGAAACGTTCGATATGTTGGTGTATTTTGGAGATGTTGGTGCCCATGACCTAAACCCCAGCGGCACCCACGCTGGCCAAAGTGAGTGAGGATTCCTGGAAGTACTGTCGCTGACACGTCGAATTTCCAGCGACCCCATTGATAGGCTCCATCATTGGGAAGCATTGTGTACAATTCTTGACCTGTAGGCTCTCTCCTGGATTTCCATGTGGGCATTGGGTATGAAGATGGCCCTAGTTCATGTATGGGAAAGCCCCTTATGTTACATTTCATTCCAAGTTTCCTATTGCTTTACGTTACATTTCATTCCAAGTTTCCTCTTGGCATTTATCGTAAGCGATTTCAGGGGTGTCGTATCTTGAACTCGGTGTTAAGCACAACTGGTATGGGCTCGGTTAGATTTATGTAGGCTTAAAGCATCCAAACCTGAGATATAATGCTTTACATGTATGTGATTTGTTGTTATCTGCCCTCTATAATTTGCATTGTTGCTGCTATATATTGACGCATTGAGCACCTAAATATATGGTCGGTTCCATTGGCGGTCTTTGGCATGCAATTGGTCAATTCTTGGTGACACTTCCATGAAATACGGTGACATTAATCAAGTCTATATCTTTAGCAGAGAATAAGATACTTTGTATTATACTTAAACAGAGCATTTTCAAAGTTTTACAGGGGTAAATATGAGGCTAAAGTAGGAAGAATGATCGATTTTTGCAGCATAATTCCTTCTATTATTTCTAGAGTACTACATGGTTGCAAGTTATGTTCACTATCTATGAGGGTTCTATGCATACACATTGCTCATAAGAAATTTTCTATCATTTTTCTTCGGTTTTTAGATGCAGGAATTGAGCATGTTTTCTTGGGCTGATAATGTAAACAACATATATGTAGTAGCAGATTGAATAGAGACAACTTGTGATGGTGAAATTAATAGATTACTCCAGATTCGAAGGTCAAACATTAGAAGTGAAAGGATGAGGTGGTGATCAGATAAACAAGTGGAAACCATATCCAAGATTTTATGGAAAGAGATCAACACTTGAGGAGATGTAGTAGATCTCATGTCATCAAAATCAACTCAAAGATTTCAAGCAGAAACCAACATCTGAGGAGATTTCTCTAGCACCTTATCTCTTTGATCAACATTATTTCAAGATTTCAAGGAAAATGATTTGGCAAGTCAGATATTTTGGTTGGAAGTGCACTTTTAACTAGTTTATCAGTCTTTAACGACTCTCTCATCCTTGGTAATGAGCTTATAATTTTCTTTGTTATGAGCATTAAAGAATCTCCACAAAACCTGAGGTGGGGTTTGGCTGGGGTGGGGTGGGTTGGGGTGGGATGAAGAGGGTTTAATAAACTTGTTTGAGCCATTATGAACTAAATTGTTTTCCTGGGAAAGTTACCACCCAAAGGCTAGATTATTGACATTGTAGGGGAAAGGGCTCTTTTAATTCCTTTAGTGTATGCATGATAACGTGAAATCACTAAATCCTGATTAACCACTATATCATTAACGAGAATATAAACAATCAGCGTGGAGAAAAAATAATAATAAGTTAACGTGATGATGTCGAGCTCATTTGTAGCTAATTAACGTTAAATTATTTATATCATTAACGTTAATGATTATTATAGGTTGATATCACTAAATCAGATGAAGATAATGTTCTCCTCTTGTCAATTAGGGTTGCATAGCTTCCCTGTGCACTTGGAATAAACTCTGACCAATAATCAACATCCCACCCGCCAACTATGAGGTCCCAAAGGATTGTTGCGCCTGCCTGAACAATACTCAACAGCACAAGGAAAATCAACTTTTATCCTTTTTCTAAACAAAAATGCAACACAAAGCCTAATATCTATAAAACTGAGAGGGAATCAAGCACAAACTTGAACCCCAAAATAGAAAGATGAATTTCCACACAATTATTCATCCTATGCTTAAATGTGAGAATTCTCAGTAAACATCATATCTATAAAACTTGCAGGAACACAAAAACAAACAAAAATCCCAATCCCATAGATCCTGAGGACAAACTCAACCTCAAATCTAACACCCATAAAATAAAAAGAGTGAAAGCTAAACCTTATCAAATTTGGAAGTATATTGGAAACAAAACTGAAGCCAAAGAGCCAAATTTGAATGCAGGCACTATCACAAAGTCTGCAAACTTGAGCAATTATTGACATACATTACCTCCACCCCCTTGATCTCAAGATTGATTTTCTCCCCAGATATAATGGAGAACTCTGTTGTAGGTTTGTGAGGACCAAAATATACATTTTTGGGCTTGCTAAGTCCCCCATACTGTATAGGCACATTCTCTAGAGATATAAATCTGCAAGTAAAATGAAAGGTTAAATAAGCTTCTAGGAATATTCCATTGAGTATATCCTTCATTCTGTATTATATCAGAGTCTTCAATTGAGGTTAAGCACATTTTCACTGCATCAGAGAAGGAACTCCATATACTTGTACAAGGTCTCTGTGGCTTTTCCTTCGTGTGCTATAACGAATTTTCTCTTAGTACGCTACATCAGGAATGGAATCAACATGGAGTACAATGCACTGAAATACCATGGGACATTAATGAATACCTAGAAAATAGAGAAAACACAAATTAAGAGGTGATTTGTCAATTTGGTCAAACTTAATTCTGAAGCCCTTTGAACTTTGAGGTTTCATTCATTCATTCGCGCATTTATCCTTTATACTTTCATCACAATATTTTATACAAAACACAACTGCAACTGCAGTCTACAAACGACCAAAACCACTGTGCCCAGACTCTGCTGATTTGATTGCAACGCCACCGACAACACACTTCAAGTGACGTGCATATCAACTGCCACAAGACCATTGAAAAGCAATGGCTGACCATTCTATGCCTGATTCTATATACGAGGGAGTGGCACGAGTATGAAGTATTTATTATAACCATCTCTCCCGTTTGTCACACAATCTTCATTTTCTTTTTCTGTTCCGCTGGCTTCGTTGTTTGGTGGCTTGATTTTCACCGACAGACTTAGAAGACGAGGAATAACAGTTGCTTGCTTGCTTACTGGCACAATGTTACTGGAATACCAGTGAGTGAAGAAGTCAGTCACTTCGTTTACTGGCATGATGGAAGTAGCCGCTTGGTTTCCACAAGCAGCTTTGACAGGCGTCTAGTTTGGCTTTGCATCGTCCAAGGAAATTGTAAGTGGATGCACAAAATAGAGAAGAATAATGGGAAATCGGGTTCTTGTTTACTGCAATTCTGAGGCAAATAATATATTTTAACTCAGTTAAAACTCATTTCATGCCAATTCAGTTGGAAACCACCTTTGAAACCTGAATGTGTATGTTAAACAAAATATAGCACTGTTTTATTTTTTTTGGTTGGGAGTACAATTTTAACCAGTTATCAGCCTTAACGACTCTCTCATCCCTGGTAATAGCTTATAATTTTCTTGTTATGAGCAGTGAAGAATATCGACAAAACCTGAGGTGGGTTTTGGCTGGGGTGGGGTCACAGGTAGGACGAAGAGGGTTTAATAAACTTGTTTGAGCAATTACGAACTAAATTGTTTTCCTGGGAAAGGTACCACCCAAAGGTTAAATAATTGACATTGTACAGTAAAGGGGATCTTAATTTGTTGAAAGACAAAAACCAGGCATAATCCAAGGTCATTTCCCCCAAAATAGCATCATGCATAGAATTGTTAATTCCACAATAACTCTGAAAATCATGGTTATTGTAACTTCTCCTGAAGTTTCCTAGAAATTAAAATTTCTTAACGTCATCTTCATCTTCTAGGTTGTTGCAAAAGGACCAGCCTTGATTGTTGCATCACTAATGTGAAGGATTATGACGCCGTTGTCACATATAGTTTAGACTACAATATTTTTTTTCCAATAGCTGATATATATATATATATATATATATTTTCCCATTAACTGATATTATGTTCAATTTTTTTTCCAATAGCTAACATTATGTTCAATTTTACAATAAGATGCTTATGGTTATTAATTGAGAAAGGTTAAAAGACAGTGAAGGTTTACTTAATTGGAAGCCATGCTTTAAAATATAAAGTAGTAGATAAAGTTTAAAACCACTTTGTATCTACTTAAACCATGTGCTTCCATAAGCAATTAAATTAAAACCTTTGCAATGTTCCAATCCATGAAATGGAACTATGCAACTATTGAATTAACTGAAATGGAAACAAAAGTAAAGAGTCAATAAACAAAGTCCATAGTCAAGCTGCAATAACACATAAATTATTAGCCAAGTTAAATTAGTCTGATATTTAACCTTGTATCAAGTTTGTGTATCCAGTCGGATTGTTCTTGGTTTTTCATATATGTTAGCACAAAAGTTTGAAATATATAACATTTTTAATGAAATTGAATTATGTTTTTAATGGTACAATCTTTACAATGTCTCTATTCTAATGATAAGAGACAATATTTTTTTCTATTTAATTATATGTTGTTGTTGAGACAATAGGTTTTTTCTATTTATTTATATGTTGTTGTTGATTACTATCATGGATAACAAATTATTTGCTTATGCAATTCTACACTTTTATGTTTTTTTGCAAATAGTTTCATATAGCCACAGTTGATGCATATTTTCCAATGTTCAATGACATAATTTTTTCTCCTCGCTTTCACAGTTTTATGCTATTATGTTATGGAATACACTTTGGGTGAAGATGGGAAATGAGTTGAAGAGATATACAACATTCCATCCATATATAGATGATAAAACAATAGTAGTCAATAGGACTCTGGTGCAACTTTTTAGGGGTTACAATAAAAATCATTAGAATACTTCAGATAAAATATGATCTATATTCATCACTCTTATAATAGATCAGTACGCACTTCCATTGGTAAGTCCCTTATTGAAACTTGTTTTGGATATGTGCCACCTTCACCTCTAGATGTTGTATATGGAAAACAAGGGGGAGTGAGGGAAGACACCAAAGGTGAAACATTAAGATCTAAAAAATTCATTAATAATATTAGGAAAACCCATTTTCAAGCACAGGAGACATTGAAGAAGTTACATGAAAAGTATAAGGCCAAACACAACCAACACGGGGTTGAGAAATCATTCAAAGTGGGGTATAGATTTTGGTTACAACTAAAAAAGGATACAAGGTCATGGAAAGATGGTCAAGGCTCTACGTTATGTCCCTTTTGAGGTATTGGATAAGGTGGGATATAACACCTATATACTCATTCGACCCCCATACATGCACATTTACTTAGTACTGAATGTGGAAAATTTGAAACTCTATGAGCCTTCCATGTTAGGTTAGGAGTAGGAGTAGAAGTAGTGCCTACTTACCATAGAGGACTTAACACCTAACACTCAAGCATATTTTCTAGAATACACAATTTTGTAGAAGAATTCTAGAACTACTAGATAGGGGCAAAATTAACTTAGGAAAATGGGTTGAAAAGACAACTTATAGGCAAGGCTATGTACTCTTGAGGGGAGGTAGAGGAAAAATTTCCTCACCTCATTTAGTAAGAAATTTATGGGAACAAAATCCTCCAAAAATGGGGAGGTATGATATGAAATGTATAAATATATAACTTGTGATCTATTTTGGTGCTTTTTGGGTCGAAAATTGGATGAATTGGCTTCTAGGGCTAATTTTACTTGGGGAGGTCTTACTTTGTAGATTTGGTATCCAGAACCTTTCAATGCCCATTTGATGGATTAAATAATTTTTTTGGGATAAAAAAATTGTGAGCATAGCTTCCACCCCCTTGAATCATTCTACACTCCAATACTTTTCCAACGATGCAAGAACTGCCTCAATTGAAGTTTGTATGAGGAATTTATGTCTCCTGCAAGTTGACCTATCTAGTTGACCACCATGGTACTATGTGGATTCCATGTCATGCCTCATTCCACACACATGTGGATCTAGCCACATCTGGAATTTCAATAATATTCTAGAGGGTCCAAAACCCTAACCCTAATCGATATTTTAGGCATGTACAAACGCTAAAACTAACCCTAGACAACTATCAGGATACACTAAACGCCAAGCTGTTAGGAGGAGAAGAAGGTCCATTTTGATGATTTTATCATATGGTTTTATAGCTAAGAAACATTAAGGGAGTGTATATTAGAGAATAATAGAGGAAGTAGGAGATCCTATAGTAGTCGTGCAAGCCACAGTTTCAGAGGTAACTCCATAGTGAGTGCCACTTTATTTCTATTCACTTTCTTTGTATTTTCATTGCATATTGGAGAATAAAACAGGGAGAAGAAAAGAGAAAGGAATAGTCCTCACTTCTAGATTGGTTTTTCCCCATAACGGGTTTTCCAAGGGTATATCTTTTGTTGTTTATGTGGATGTGTTTATTTTCTCTAGTTATTTTCCTTTTAGTTCCATTTTATTTATCATTTTGTGGAATTAAGCTAATAATGAATTAAGTTTTAAGATTCGTTGTGATGAATTGTTCCAGTGGAATATCCATCACAGTTTATGGATCTAGATGGATTAAACGATGAATAGTAATAAGGATCTCAAAAAGATGTCCAATAAAAAGGATCTCGAAGTTATAAAGGGGGAATTCTAAATGAGATGAGACATCTCTTTCCTCATAATATAGCTACTCAAGAAGAGTATGAGGAGAAAAAGAGGGACTTGTCCTACTCACATATTGAGAAAATTAAAAAACAGTTGCAGATCAAAAAGTTCAAGTCCTTGACATGTGATCATTCATGACATCATCATGGGTTCAACTCATTACCAAGGAAGTACTTGATTCCCAATATTGATATGAGAAAGTTTTATTACAATAATCCAATAACATTGATATTCCAGACAGAGCAATTCTTTTATCTACACCAAGTGCCAACTTTATAAAGGGTAACTATCGAATCCTTGTATTTGGAATGTGATCAATTTGCTAAGTACTATTGGATTTGTAATTGTAAAAAATGACTGTATTGTCTCTTGTGCTATATTTACGGGTTAAAATAACATAATATTGGGATATTACGAGTGACGCCTTCTTTAGTCAATTGATAAAATGAAGCAAAAGGGTTTGTTTACAAAGCATATTAAGGAATTTCAAAAGTTGAGACTTAGAGCATACTTAGAGTAAATAAAATTCGAGAGAATAATTTGTTAGATCTCTTTATGGGAACTTTAAAGGAGAGAATTCAACACAAGGTACGTCTCTTTAAATCTAAATCATTAGTGAATCATTAGAGAATTCTTTAATTTTGACAATGAAAGTTGAAGGTAAAAATATGGATACTAGAATGGCCTACTACTGACACCTATATAGAGGGAAATGTTTCCTCCCCCAACCTCAGTCTTCCTAAAAGGATTATGCCTAAAAAAGTGGAAGAAATAAGGGTAAAGAGAACATGTTTCAATTGTGATAGAAATTATAGTAAGGGGCATAAATGTAGTGAGAAGACATTATTTTACATAGATCGCGAAGAAAAACATGATCCAGAACCAAAACAATCTAAAGAGGTAGATAGAGAAGCTACTACTCCAATAATATGTTAGCATGAATTGATTGACATCATCAGTCCTCAATCTCTTAGGATAAAAGGATATACCAGAAATAAAAAAAAGATAACAATGCTTATTGATTTTGGTAATACCCATAACTTCATTAATCACAAATTAGACAAACTTCCCAATTGCTTTACATATTCGGCACCAACATTTCAAGTAATGATTGCAAATGGAAGTATCAAAATTTTTTAGGGAAGTACCATAGTTTAAGCTTACTATGGGGGATGATTTATTCGATATCCAAATGGGTGTTGTTGATGTTGTACTAGGGGTTTAGTGGATATAATCATTGGGAACAATGACTCTTAATTTTAAGGAACTTTTCATGAGATTATCTTTAGAAGGAAAGGAAATTGAACCTATAGGTATTATAGGGAAATCCTCTAAAGTGATAATCTCTAATAGCATGAAATATTTTCTAAATAATGGACACCATGGTGTAATTGCACAATTGTCCTCATTAGATGTTCAAGAATTTATACCGTTTATTCTAATGGACCTTTAAGAAGTTATTGACAACCATTCAGATTTATGTGGAGAGACTCCAAAAGTATTCCACCTACTAGATATCA
The DNA here is from genome assembly GCA_001517045.1 of Pseudotsuga menziesii. Classification (NCBI taxonomy): domain Eukaryota; kingdom Viridiplantae; phylum Streptophyta; class Pinopsida; order Pinales; family Pinaceae; genus Pseudotsuga; species Pseudotsuga menziesii. The sequence goes on from LPNX010227652.1 coordinate 242,411, forward strand.
TGATCATGTTATTTATTCGGAAACAATAAGCATGCCACCTAACATCAGACCCTACATGTACCCATATGCACAAAAGAGTGAGATTGAAAAGATGGCTCCAGAAATATTAGATGCATAATCCCTTCAACTTATTCAAAGTGTTTTCTTTGCACAAATGGCAGGGTCGCAAAAAGGAATGTTCATGGAATATGTGTCCAAATTATAGAGAGCTTAATGAGATGACCACTAAAGATAAGTTTTGTATTCCTACCCTTAATGATTTTTTTAAAGTAATGGTTGCTTGCATATATATTTAAAAAAAAGGATGTATCTTGACTAAACATCCTTGAATTACATAGATGGATACATAAGAAAAATACTGAAGGAATTTTTTAATAGTTCTCCACATCATAGATTTTAGATACATTTCTATAGATTCTACAAAATTTTCCTAAGAACAAAATACACTTGTAAGGCATTTACAAAATTTCAAAAATAAGAAAAACTTGGCCATTACATGTCTTCATAAACTCATCAAAATTTCTATCTAATTTTATGGCAAAATGTCTCTCTTCCTAAGAAGGAATATTGGTGAATGTTGAAACACATATTTTGGTTTGGTGAATCTTTAAGTGCTAAAACACTTTGGAGGGCAATCTTTGGCGATAATTTGTGGAGTGAAGTATTAAAATGCAACTATATTAAAACTTTTTTAACCTCATAGTGCATACTTAATCCGTAATCCTCCCAACTTAAATCCTAAGTCTTCAATTTTGTGGAAAGGTCTTTTTAAGAATTTGCTGATCCTGAAAAAAAGGAAAAAATTATGTTGGAATATTGGTAGGGGTATTTAAGTTTATCTTGGTATTGATCCAATAGTCGGTCTTTTTCAACTTTCCTAGTATTTAATTTCTCATTTGCATTCAAAGAATATACAGGTTTTAGCACAAGTTTATGGAAGAGAGAATTCAAAGAATATACAGGTTTTAGCACAGGTTCGTCATCTTATTGGTATAATTCTTGGTATAATCGATGGAGAAAGAATGGGATATGTATATTTTTTTTCTTAATGCACCCGGTATTTCATTATCTTGTGGATATGATGGTTTAGTTTGGGATTGAGAATATTCAAATAGCAAAATTTTTTGTTAAAAAGGCATACGATTTGATTTCATTATATTTGAAAAAGTTCAGATTTTATCAAAATGGATTCCTTCTAAAATCAGATATAAAGAAGTGATGGATTCCTTCTAAAATCAGATGCTTTGTGTGGCTTTGTCTAGAAAATCGAATTCTTAGATGGGATAACCTTTTCAAAATAGATTTTTCTGGTCCACGTGTCTGTCTGCTTTGCTTTTCTGTTGATGAAACTATGTTCCATCTTTTTGTTAATTGTTTTTTACTACCAGAGAGAGAATTATTAAACTTTAGAAATAACTGGGAAAATAACAGTTTTCAGGAAAGCATACATGTTGGTATGGTATGGAAGAAAATCAAAATTTGTTAATTGTTTTTTGCTACCAGAGAGAATTATTAAACTTTAGAAATAACTGGGAAAATAACAGTTTTCAGGAAAGCATGTTGGTATGGCAGAGAAGAAAATCAAAATTATAAGAACTTCCCAGCTTTATCATTTGGTAAGTTTTGGAGATTAAGGAATAAAACATACTTTCTCTTTTCAAGTAAGCAATAAAGTTATCAGCTTCTTTCTTGAATTCCATATATAAAAGGAAAAGTTAAAAGAAAGAGTTCTTATTTAACCACATTTTGATGATTCTATTTCAGTTGGTTACTTTGATGATGCGCAAAGAAATGATTTTTTGTGGGATCAATGTTTCTGCATATTAAAAAAGATTATTATATTAAACTTAAACTTGCGGCTGGTAATAAAACTAATACTAAGGATGAGCTGCTAGAACTTAATCATCATAATTTAGAGACGAACGAGCACAACGTTGAATGGCTTCTTACGGTCTTTTATCCTGCAGCAACAGTGACAGTGACAAAGAGGAAGTGAAGATTTTTCTGTTAACATCACTCGCTGGCAGTTTCAGTGTCTTGTTATCCCATGTTTAGAACACCATCTTCGTCTTTTTATGTGATGTATGTACTATTAACTTTTGCACTGGCGTTTGCGTATGCTGAACTTTTTTTGTAGCACTACGTTTCACAAAATGGTGAACAAAGTACATCTCTGCAGCCAAAACAAGAACACCATAACCCACTTGTCGTTGTCTCATTTTTTATATATCAGGATGTATTTACACATTAACACTGTAGTGCTGGTGTAGAAAAACCAACTACCTCTCAAGTGGTGTTGGTGTAAAGATACCATGGCTTGGGTAAACCATTCAGGTATTGATGAAAACGACATTTTCATGACATTGATAATGCCAAAAATATTATTACTTCCAAGTTTAAAGAGAAATTCTAATGTGAGGAAAATTTAGCTTTAAGAGAAAATTAAGATACTATAAGGAAGCCATTAATCCTAACTTGGAAGATCAGAAGTATCTCTTGGTAGTAACTAGCTCACGGAAGAAAAATAATATAGCAATGATTAGAACGAACTCTTAGGCGTTGATCTATTCCTAAAACTCCATGGACAGAAAGGGTTTACCATCTGTGTGAGTTTATGAGCGTTGAGGATGAAAACCACTCTCTTAGAGTACCTTACTTACACCCACATTAGATATGAGTTTCATAGTATTTGCTACACTACAAACCTTTATAACATCCTAACTTGCCACAACTATAGTGAGCTTGGAAAGCCTCTTGGCAAGTTTTTTGAGCATAAGAACAATATTTTAAAGTAAACCAAGTATTATCCTTCTTAAGGTTGGATAGGCCAAAATTAGTGTGAGTGGATGTTAATCATCATCATCAACAACAACATAAACAAAAAATAAAGATTTAAAAAATATAAACTTACCATTAATAAAAATTTATACATTTTAAAATGAAATTGAATTTCATACTCTCCAAATAACCATTTGTTTTTTAATGTTAAATTGATTATGCTCACAAATACTCTAAATTAAAACTATGATAATTAGCAATTGTAAATCATTAACATGACTTAAAGTTTAAAATAACCATTAATAATATGATTTAAAGTTTAAAATACCAGTTAATTTGGATGGAGTTAGACCACCGTAATTGTCCATCACCTTCCTACCATTGAAATATAGGAATTTAAAATAAATTTAATACCATACCAATTTAAAATAAATGTAATACAATATAGTTAGATACCATACCAATTTAAAATAAATGTAATACAATATAGTTAGATCGTTTCAAGTTAATTTTTAAGTTTAGGATTTTATAAATTTAATTACATTTATAAGTGAATTTATTTAATATTTTTGTCCAGAGTCTATGGCATTTCTTTCAAATTCAAAATAAACAATTATTTAAAAAAATATAAAAAAATAATTGATGCATGGATATTAAACTGGTAGATGATGCATGGACAACTGATTATCAATGATGTGGATAAATCCCAACACTTTGTGAGAGGTAACTCATTCAACTAGAATAAGGAAAGAACAAGCACTTGATAACTTATTAGTGGCACTTAAATTGTGACCTATCCGTGCTCACCAACCACAAGTACTAATATTATAGATAGTTTGCTTGGAAATAACCTTAAAATTTAGAGTTTTTAAGTTTATAGTTAATTTGTTTAACTTTTGAGATTTAGGATTTAAGATAAAGGGTTAGAATTTAAAATTTGTGGCTTTGGGTTGTGCAAAATTTAAAATCTAAATTTTGTTTTAGATTTGAGTTTATCAAAGAAGAGCTTATGGTACAAAGAAAGTAGGTTTATGTCTATAATATTTTATTTTTTTAAATACTATAAAAGGGAAAAATTAAGGGATATTTGTTTCTTCTTTATATTTATATATATTTGATGATGATGATGAGGACAATTATTAATGATTATGGATACCATTTTTAGTATATGAGACATTAAAAAAAGTATTAAAAGTCAATTTATTTTCTTTAGAATTTTATTTTTATGCTTGAATAGCTTTAAGAGAAACATTTTTAAATTATCATAATCCTCATAAATTAAAAGGGTAGAAAGGTCAAAATTCTAACAAATATTTTGAAATTGGACTTGAATGTGGGTGTGCATAAGACTATGAGAGAGTGATTTTTATCTGAACAACCTTCTTGGTGTGAAGAGTTTGTTCTTATCTTAGCAATGCTGTTTTTCTTCTTTATGTTGGTAAAAACATAGATAATTTTGATATTCTAGATTATGGTTAACTAACTCATGTGTTATAATATCTGATTTTTCCTTATCTTCTAACTCTTTATCACACCACATATCCTTAAATTTATATGTAATGATACTTTTAATATTATCATTATTTTACAGATTGACATCTTCCTTGACTCCCCAATGATTTAGCCAATACTTAGTGTCTTTATGGAAACCTTGCTTAAGTCGTTGGTTGTTTTGAATAGACTATGAAGAAATCTTAGGAAGAATCTTCTATTTGATGTTTTTTTATCTGTTTCTTGTACATTAGGTACCTAGTCCTAGCCATGCTCTCAATTGTAGAGAGATTCACTTCTACGAGGAGAATAGAATAGGGTGTGTCGCCTTTAATTTTGAGATTATATGATATAAGTTTTTTTGGATTTTCTCTATTCTTTTCCATGATTTTATAAAGATATTGCAGCCCCAGACTTCAAATCCATATAATATAACAAGAGTGACAAGAGTCTTAAAGAGAATTTTCTTCCTTTCCCAAATTCAAAGGTCTGTTGATTTACATTTTTTCAAGTCCATAGTATTTTTTTCACCTTCTATTAATCATTTTCTCAATGTTATAGTTCTAGTTAAGATTGTGATCAATATCAATTCAAAGATATTTGTATGAAGGAGCACTTCCTCCAAGTTATTGTTGTTATGCATGAAATTATAATAATTGATCTTTTGGGATTTGATTATAGCATAACCTTTGTTTTGTCATTGCTAGTAATCATAACCTTACTAGAGAAAAAAATCTTTAAAGTTTTTAATTGTTTATCAAGATCATAGGGACTCCTTGCCATGAGAACAATATCATCAAATAGAGAAGGATTATTACTATACTATCCAAAGTCATGCTATCACAACCTTCCTCTTCCTGTAATGATCCAATTCAAAAATTCCAAACAAAGGCAGAATTTGGGGAAAAAACGTATTGACTAGTCTTGACTCTAGGGGCTTCGAATGGCACAAGAGGGTCTCTAATTTGGTTGAGAGTTATATGGTGAGTCTTAGGACCACTCAATGGAATCTATGGTCACTTTATAATAGGTTATAGACATTTTCAAATTGATTTGGGGACATTGGAAATATTGGTAAAATTGTTAGTAAATTGTGGTGCAATCCCCCCTACAGTCTGAGCAGAAATGGCTCTCCAAATCCTGTGTGACCCTCCCAAATGATCAAACAAAGTATGGGGACTGATATTAGACTTCACTTAATTTAATTTGGTGTGTTTATGAGTTCTTAAACTTATATGTAAAGCTTCATATTCGAATGTATATAATCATTGATATTTGCTTAAGGGAAATAACATGCAATAGCTTAACTTTGACTCATAAATTGTAAATGAAATGGTTTAGAACAGAGAATAAGGAATGTATACCATTAACAACATATAAATATCTCATCCAACAGCATATAACATCAGAGAAAATACTGAACACAAATCATATATACAACTCCATTGAAATGGGAAACCAACAAATGGAAACTAGTCACACCATAGCTTGGAAATATGGACATTTTTGCATATGATTTTTTTCTAATTTAGACTTACAGATAGAATTGGAGACATATTACAGATCCATGAATCATTCACCCATTCTTGGGAATCAATTGGACTCAACAAGATGCAACCATCATTCACACAAGTGCACCATCATAGAGAAACATGGGAATATTGAAGTAGGGATTGAGAGAATGGGAGGAGATATGGGTGAGGAATTGTAGAATCCTACTATATGCAATAAAAAAAAACATTAAGATCCAAATTAGATTTCACTATGGCCTCTCCAACATCCAATTTAGATGAGAATCCAACTCCCTCCGAATTGGCTCACTAGCAGGGAGAGTGAGCACTCACCATGCAATGGACACGTTAGTGCTTTCCAAAATTCCAAAGGAAAATTATCAAATGATAAAAAATCCATTCTCCTTCCCCATGAAATATTTTTATAACTCTCCTAAAGTCCTCCAAGGTCTAATTCCCTCCCACATGCTTCCTCCAACTCATCCTTGATGTTTAGTAACCTCCATGACACTTGCCCTTCTCCTCATCCCTTCATCTTCCTCCAAATTCAAATTGTTGATACCAAACCCCAAGTGCACCCTTTTGGAGGATATTTTTAGCCCTGACATGTCATATTGTCATAGTTATGCAATCAGGTCTGATTGTCATATAATATTCCATCATTGTTGTCATAAAGTGCATGGAATATCTCTCCAAGTGGCAGCTAGTTTCTTCCTAGTCTCTTCCTCTTCCATGGGGAGTTATTCCTCTTCACCTATTCACATCCTTTGTCTCATGACATGTTAATTGAAACCTATTCACCTTACAAGAACATTCCATTACTCATAATTTATAATTTGGGGTTAACTCATGACATGTGTAAGGAAGAATCTAGCCACCCAAGGTCTCCATGAACCTCCAAATGTATTCATGAAGAAATGCCACTTTATTTTCTCCATATTTATTATTTTTATGACCCAATTTAATGTGTATATGTAAAAATAAGGTTCTCTTTGGTCTTATAGCTCCCTTATTGCAAGATTTAATGCCTCCTCCCCAACCTAGGGAACTAGTAGTCTCATTGGGATGGGGACATGAAAGTCCTCCCCACTCAATATTGCTTGTCCTCACTCAATGCCAAGTTTGGATGCTGCAAAATTTTCTCATCTTCCCAAGTGGATTCCTCACTAGGAAAATCCTTCCATTGTACCAAGTATTCTTTTATTGTTCTGCTCCTTAACCTTCTTTCCCTTGTTTTAAATATTTTGTCCGAAATGAGAATACGTTGTCCTTCATCATACAAAGGAGGTAATGTATCTAAAACTTAAATATGATGACCTATAAAATTCTTTAGACATGAAAAATGAAATAGATTACGAATTTTACTTCCTATGGGAAGCTTCAATTCATAGGCCACTTCTCCAATTTTTGAATCACTTTATAGGGACCATAAAACCTTGGTTTGAGATTTTCTAAACCTTTACCCTTTATGGTGGTTTATTTGTAGGGATTCAACCTGAAATATATCACGTCATTCTCTTGGAAGTGCCTCTCCACTCTATGTTGGTATGCATATTGTTTTTGTTTAATTTGGGCAACTTGCAAGCTATCTTTCAAAACTTTCAAAATTTCTTGACGTTTTTCAATCCAATCCTTAGCCTTTGAAGCTCTACTATCACCAAAAATGTGGTGATAAAAGTGGATGCATAATAACCATAAATTTATTTGTAAGGAGACATACCAATGGACATATGAAAATTAGTATTGTAGCAAAACTCACCCAAATGCAACCATTTTATCCATGCTTTTTGCTGCCCACTAAGATAGTTCCTCAAGTAGCCTTCCAACCATTGATTCACCCTCTCTGTTTGGCCATTAGTTTGTGGGTGGTAGCTTTTGCTAGGTTCCAAATTTGTCCCCACCATTTTCAAGAGTTATTTCTGAAATGCACTAAAAAATATGATATCTCTGTCACTAACAATGCTCTTGGGAAGCCCATGCAATCTGAAAACTTCTTTAAAGAATAGTTCAACCATTTGTGCAACATTGAAAGTGGTAGTAAAAACAAAGAAATGATAAAATTGAGTGAGTCTACCCACAACTACAAATATGCAATCTTTACCAAGTACCTTGGGCCAACCAGTGATAAACTCCTTGGAAATGCTCTCCCATTTTCATTCTGGAATAGGAAAGGGGTGTAAGAGGCCAGTTGTATGAGTGTGCTCCACTTTATTTTGCTGACATGTGGGGAATTCATTAAAATATTTAATAATATCAAACTTCAACCCTTTCCATGAGAATATTTCCCTCAACATTCAGTATGTTTTGAAGAAACCAGGGTGACCTACTAGAGGAGAATCATGAGCTTTCTTTAAAACTTTCTCCTTAAAACTCAAACAAGGGACCAAATAGATTGTATATTTGTAGTAGATGATTCCTTCCAACACCTTATACCTATCATCATGGTTAATCCCATGAAAAATTTCACAAGAAAACTTATCCTTGGAATACTCTACTTCTAATATGGCTTTCCAATTATCTGCTACATCAATTAGAGAAATATAAGGTCTTCTAGATAAGGCATTAGCTACCACATTATTCTTTACCTTAACATATTCAATATCAAATTCAAATTCTTGAATCTTACTCACCCACTTTTGTTTCTTTAATTTAGATCCATTTGAGTGAGGAATTACCTTAAGCTATTATGGTCAGTTTTGACCACAAACTTATTTCCCACCAATTATTTCCTAAAATTGATCAAAGCATGCATTATGGATAACATTTATTTATCATAAATAGAGTAAATATTCTAATGTGTTTATAGCTCCCTACTCTCGAAATCTATTGGGTGTCATCCTTTCTTTAGGACCACTCTAATGCCTTCTCCTGATGCATCACATTCCAAGACAAATGGTTTAGAAAAACCAGGCAAGGATAGAATAATACAATTTCTTATTACCTCTTTCATTATTTGGAAAGTTTTTTCAGCCCCTTCATGCCATTGGAAAGCATTCTTCTTTGTCAAATCAATGAAATGTGAGTTGAGTTGGGAGAACCCCTTCACAAACTTCCTATAGTAGGTACAAATTCCAATGAATCCTCTCAATTCCGTAAGATTTTTGGGATGAGGCCATTCTATAATGGATTTTGTTTTTTCCATATCCACCTTCACACCATCTTGACCAATAATGTGTCTAAGATGCAAGAGCTGAAGTTTCTTATGGAAGATATTGTTCATGCATGATTGGAATGTAGAAGGAGAATTTGTCAAGACAAAGGGCATGAAAACAAAATCAAAGTGACCATAGTGGCATCTGAAAGCAGTATTTGGTATGTATTCTTCCCTCATTTGAATTTGATTATAACCATATCTAAGTTCAATATTTGAGAATAATTTGGCCCCATGGAGCTCATCCATGAGCTCATAAATCCTTGGGATGGGATATCTATTCTTCACTTTCTTCTTATTCAAATTTCTAAAATCAATGGACATCCTCAAAGTTCCATCATTTTTATTTACCATAACAACTGAAGAAGCATATGGGCTTGAGATAGGACTTATGAGACCCAAATCCAAAATTTATTTAATGGCCTCCTCAATATCATCTTGAATCCTTTTTGTGTGCCTATAGGTATGCATTTTGATAGGTTGTGTTCCTATCTCTAACTCAATGATATCCTCCACCCCTATGTCTGGTGGTTTTCCTGGGGGAAGGTCTCCAAAAACCCTCTCATACTTACTCAATAACTGCTCTATTGCATTAGTATTCTTGGAAACCTTCAAGTGAGGTTTAGAATATGTAATTAAACATTCAACAACCTATTCTATGTCTCCATGCATCAAGATAGGCCTCATACTATGAGAGGACACCACTTGATTTGGGTAAGTGTGCATCCTCCCCCAAATAATACAACCATTTGAATCCCAAAACCACATTTGTGTCAGCCACATTCACTGCATAGAAATTGTCAGTGATAGTATGATTTCCTATAGTAACTTGAAGCTTGGGAATCCAATTAGTGCAGTGCATAAAATTGTTACCTGGAATGATGATTGTGAAACCATCAAAAGTTTCAGCTTGTAACTTTATCCTCTCCACAAATTCTGCATCTATGAAGTTATGAGTGGCTCCTCCATCCATTAGGGCCATGACCTTTTGGCATTGTATGTTACCCTTGAGCCTCAAGGTGTGAAATTGAGTTACACCTAAGAGTACTGCAAATTTTCTTGTCTCAGGATTGGGTTGTTCTTATTTTGTTGTTTCATACTCCTCTTCTTGGGATGCAAGTTGTGCTTCTTCATCGTCCTCCTCTTCCTCATATTCAAATAAAACTTCAATGTAGTGCTCCTTCCCCTTTGCACACTTATGTCCCGAAACGTAATGTTGTTGACATGTGAAACATAGATTATTTCTTCTAAGTTATTCTTTTCTTAGCCCTCCCTTATTTTCTTTGGAAAATGAGTCCTTTTTCCATGTCTTCTTACCTTCCTTGAATTTGAAATGGAAATTAGGCTTAGGGGGGTATTTGGTTCTTAGAAACACATTTTGCAAATCTCTTGTCAAATTCATTGCATCCTTCAATGTAGCTAGATTATGGGATTTCACGATCCCTCTGAAAGGTTCTGTCAAACCTTTAGTAAATATAAAAACCAACCTAGTCATAGATACATCAGAAACCATTACCGAAATCTTTTCAAATTCTAACATATATGATTCAGGAGTTCCAATTTGCTTCAATTGTGTTAGTTTTTTGAAAGGAATTTTAGGTTCTTTCCTCTCAAATCTCTGCATTAATACATGGGAGAATCCCTCATAAGATAAAATATGATCATGTCCCAAGTTTCTAATACCACGGAACCACCAATCACTAGCTTCCCCTTCAAGATGCAAAATGGCCATTTTCAATGCATCTTCTTCAACCATAGGATTTAACTGGGAAGAACCATCAAAGGAAGGAATATTTACTTTTCCCATGGTACACTTTAAGTTTTGATTAAGAGGAGGTGCCCTATTCCCACTTCCTCCTTGATTAAACTAAGGAGATGCCCTAATGAACTGGTTGAAATGTAGGTCTTTCCTACATTCATCACTTAGTTGATGCCAATCATTTGCTACTTCCCTCACATCATTAGTAGTGTAAGGGCCCTATTTTCACTCTAAATACTTAGGAATTGCAGGTATGATATGATTCTTGAATTCATGGGGTTGGTTATGAAGTCTAGTATTTGAAAATATGGCTTCACCATGGGTCTTCTTCTCATCCTGAGGTGTACTACTACTGCTCCCGGGTGTGGACTTGCCCCCAAGTTGGCTAGCCAAAAATTAAAACCCTTGCATAAAATGTTTGGTAATACTTTAAATATCTACCTTAATGAATTATTTAAGGTCCTAATTATCTCCGGTGTGTACCATATCTCCATATGCTAGTTCTTTTCTAATCTCCTCGTACCTAGAATTAATTTTTTCACTTTCTTCTCTTCCACTGTTAATGTATCCAGTATCAATTTCTAATGTAGGGAGGTCATCATTAGGAAACATGAATAGATAAATCCAAAAGTTTCTAAGATGATTCTATGATACCACTGTAATGACCCACTTCAAAAATTCCAAATTAAGGAGAAATTTGGGGAAATTTTGTATTGACTAGTCTTTATTATAGGGGATTTGAATGGCACAAGAGGGTCTCGAATTTGGTTGATATTGATATGGTGAGTCTTATTAATAAGAAATGGAATATATGGTCACTTTATAACATGTTATAGACATATTCAACTATATTTGGGTACATTAGAAAAATTGATAAAATTGCTAGTAAATTGTGGTGCAGTTCCCCCTAGGGTGTGAGCAGAAATGGCTCTCCAAAACCTATGTGACCCTCCAAAATTATAAAAATTATAATGGGTAATTATATTATAATTAATTTACTATCATTTGGTGTGGTTATGACTTCTTCAACAGAGATTTAAGGCTTCATATTTGAATGCATATATTCAGTGATATTTTCTTAAGGGAAATGACATGTAATAGCTTAACTTCGACTCATAAATTGTATATGAAATGGTTCATAACAGAGCATAATGAATTTATACCATTAAAATTGTATCAATATCTCATCCAACATCATATGACATTCGATAAAATCCTCAACACAAATCAGATGTACAACTCCATTGAAATGGGAAACCAACACATGGAAACTAGTCACACCATAGTTTGTAAATGCCGACACTTTTGCATATGAATTTCCTATAATTTATACTTATATAAAGTATGGGATACATATTACATAGCCATAAATCATTCACCCATTCTTTGGAATCAACTATACTCAACAAGGCACAACCATCATTCACACAAGTGCATCATCATAGAGAAACATAGGAATATTGAAGTAGGGATTGAGAGAATGGGAGGAGATATGGGTCACAAACTGTAGAATAATCCTATATGAAATAAAAAAAATCTATTAATATCTAAATGAGATTTTATTTTGGCCTATCCAACATCCAATTTGGAGGAGAATCAAACTCCCTTGAAATTGGCTCACTGGCAGGGAGAGTGAGCACTTACAGTGCAATGGACAAGCTAGTCCTTTCCAAAATGCCAAAGGAAAATGATAAAATGATAAAAAATTCATTATCCTTGCTCATGAAATAATTTTATAACTCTCCTAAGTTCCTCCAAGTTTGAATTCCATCCCATAGGCTTCCTTCAACTCAACCTTGATGTTTAGTAATCCCCATGACACTTATCCTTCTCCTCATCCCTTCATCTTCCTCCAAATTCAAATTGTTGATACCAAAACCAAATTGCACCCTATTGGGGTTTATTTGTATCCCTGACATGTCATATTTTCATAGGTCTTCAATAATTTTCTATTTTCCATAGAATCTTCGATCAATGTTGTCATAAAGCACATGGAATCTCTCGCCAAGTGGCACCTAGTTTCTTCCTAGTCTCTTCCTCTTCCATGGGGAGTTATTCCTCTTCACCTATTCTAATACTTGGTATCATGACATGTTACTTGTAACCTCTTCACCTTCCAAGAATTTTCCATTCCTTGTTATTTCGAATTTGGGTTTAACTCATGAGTTATGACATGTTTAAGGAAGAATCTAGCCACCCAATGTCTCCATGAACCTCCGAATGTCTTCATGAAGAAATGCCACTTTATTTTCTCCATATTTATTATTTATATGACCAAATTTAATTTTTATATTTCAAACTAAGTTTCTCTTGGGTCTCATAGCTCCCTTATGGGAAGATTTAATTCCTCCTCGCCAACCTAGGGAACTAGTAGGTGGGTGAAACATTCCTCCTCACCCAATATTTATTGTTCTCAAGCAATGCCAAGTTTGGATGCTGAAAAATTTTCTCATATTCCCAAGTGGATTCCTCACTAAGAAAATCCTTCCATTGTACCAAGCATTCTTTTAGTGTTCTGCTCCTTAACCTTCATTCCCTTGTTTTCAATATTTTGTCCGTAATGAGATCAAGTTTTCCTTCATCATCCAAAGGAGGTAATGTATCTGAAACTGAAATATGAAGACCTATAAAATTATTTAGACATGAAACATGAAATACATTATGAATTTTACTTCCTATGGGAAGCTCCAATTCATAGGCCACTTCTCCAATTTTTTGGATCACTTTGTAGGGACCGTAAAACCTTGATTTGAGATTTTCTAAACCTTTACTCTTTATGGTGGTTTGTTTATAGGGATTAAACCTCAAGTATACCATTTCATTCACTTGGAAGTGCCTCTCCACTCTATGTTGGTATGCATATTGTTTTTGTTGATTTTGGAAACCTACAAGTTATCTTTCAAAACCTTCAAAATTTCTTGACTTATCCAATCCTTAGCCTTTGAAGCTCTCCTATCACAAAAAATGTGGTCAATAAAAGTGGATGCATCTTAACCATAAGGTTATTTTAAAGGAGACATGCCAATGGACATATGAAAAGTAGTATTGTAGCAAAAATCACCCAAATGCAACCATTTTATCTATGATTTTTGCTGCCCACTAACATAGTTCCTCAAGTATCCTTTCAATCATTGATTCACCCTCTCTGTTTGGCCATCATTTTCTGGGTAGTATCTTGTGCTTGGTGTCAAATTTATCCCCACCATTTTGAATATTTCTTGCTAAAATGCACTAAAAATATACCATCTTTGTCACTAACAATGCTCTTGAGAAGCCCATGCAATATTAAAACTTCTTTAAAGAATAGTTCATCCACTTACACAGCAGCGAAAGTGGTAGTAACAACAAATAAATGATAAAATTTAGTGACTCTATCCACCACTACAAATATGCAATCCTTACCAAGTACCTTGGGCAAACCAATGATGAAGTCCATGGAAATGCTCTCCCATTTTTGTTATGGAATAGGAAAGGGTTGTAAGAGGCCAGTTAGATGAGTGTGCTCTAGTTTATTTTGCTGACATGTGGTGCATTCATTAACATATTTCAGAATATCAGCCTTTAACCCTTTCTATGAGAATATTTCCCTCAACATTTTGTATGTTTTGAAGAAACCAGGGTGACCTGCTAGAGGAGAATCATGAACTTGATTTGAAACTTTCTTGTTCAAACTCGAACCGAGTACCAAATAGATTCTATATTTGTAGTAAATGATTCTTTCCAACACATTATACATAAAATCATGGTTAGTCCCATCAAAAAGTTCACAATAAAATTTATCCTTGGCATACTCTACTTCTAATATGCCTTTCCAATTTTATGCTACTTCCATTAGAGAAATAGAAGGTATTATAGATAAGGAATCAACTACCAAATTATTATTTCCCTTCACATATTCAATATCAAAATCAAATTCTTGAATCTTAATGACCCACTTTTGTTTCCTTTCATTTATATCCTTTTGAGTGAGGAAGTACCATAAGATATTATGGTCAGTTTTGACCACAAACTTGCTTCCCAGCAAGTATTGCCTAAAATTGATCAAAGCATGCATGACGGCTAACATTTATTTATCATAAATAGAGTAAAACTTCTCATGTGTCTATAGCTTCCTACTCTCAAAAGATATTAGGCGCAGTCCTTGCTTTAGGATTGCTCCAATTCCTTCTCCTGGTGCATCACATTCCAAGACAAATGGTTTAGAAAAAGAAAGCAATACTAGAATATGACAATTGCTTATTACCTCTTTCATTCTTTGGAAATCTTTTTCAGCCCCTTCGTGCCATTGTAAATCATACTTATTTATCAAATCAGTGAGAGGTGAGGTGGGTTGGGAGAACCACTTCACAAACTTCCTATAGTAGGTACAAATTCCAATGAGTTCTCTCAATTCCGTGATATTTTTGGGATGAGGCCATTCTATAATGGATTTTATTTTTTGCATATCCGCCTTCACACCATCTTGATCAATGATGTGTCCAACATACAAGAGTTGAAGTTTCTTTTGGAAGATATTTTTCATGCATGATTAGAATGTAGGAGGAGCATTTGTCAAGCCAAAGGGCATGGAAACAAACTCAAAGTGACCATAATGGCATCTGAAAGAAGTCTTTGGTATGTCTTCTTCCCTCATTCAAATTTTATGATAACTAGATATAAGGTCAATCTTTGAGAATAATTTGGCCCCATGGAGCTCATCATGAGATCATCAATCCTTGGGATGGGATATCTATTCTTCACTGTCTTCTTATTCAAAGCTCTAAAATCAATGCACATCCTCAAATTTCCATCCTTTTTCTTTACCATAACAACTGAAGAAGCATATGGGCTTGCGCTAGGACTTATGAGACCCAAATCCAAAAGTTATTTAATGGCCTCCTCAATCTCATCTTGAATCCTTTTGGGGTGCCTATATGTCTGCATTTTGTCAGGTTGTGTTCCTATCTCTAACTCAATGATATTCTCCACCTCTTTGTATGGTGGTATTCCTAGGGGAAGGTCTCCAAAAACCTGCTCATACTTACTCAATAACTGCTCTATATTCCTAGGATATTTGGAAACCTTCAAGTGAGTTTTAGAATATGTAATTAAACATTCAGTAGCACATTTTATGTCTCCATGCCTCAATATATACCTCATACTATGAGAGGACACCACTTGATTTGGGTAAGTGTGCAGTCCCCTCAACAAGATGGGTTTCCATTTCGAATATTTGAACCTCATTTAAGGGACTTGATTGTTCACTATAAAATATCCCAAATAATACAACCATTTGACTCAGAAATCCACATTTGTGTCAACCACATTCACTACATAGAAATTGTCAGTGATAGTATGATTTCCTATAGTAACTTACAACTTAGAAATTCATTTAGTGCAGTCCATAGAATTGTTACCTGGAATGATGAATGTGAAATGATCAATATTTTTAGCATGTAACTTTCTCTTCTCCACCAATTCTGCATCTATGAAGTTATGAGTGGCTCCTCCATCCACTAGGAACGTGACCTTTTGGCCTTGTGTGTTACCCTTGAGCCTTAGGGTGTGAAATCAAGGTACATCTGAGAGTACTAAAAATTTTCCCTTCTCGAGAATGGGCTATTATTATTCTGATGTTTCATACCCCTCTTCTTGGGCTACAATTTGTGCTTCTTTCTCATCCCCCTCTTCCTCATCTTCAAAGAAAATTTCAATGTAGTGTGCCTTCCCCTTTGCACACTTATGTCCCGAAACCCAAGGTTGTTGACATGTGAAACATAGCTTATTTATTCTAAGTTCTTATTTTATTATCCCTCCTTTATCTTCTTTGGCAAAGGATTTTTTTTCCATGGTTTCTTACCTTCCTTGAATTTGGAAGGGAAATTAGGCTTAGGGAGGTATTTAGTTCTTGACAACACATTTTGCAAAACTCTTGTCAAATTCATTGCATCCTTCAATGTAGATGGCTTGTGGGATTTCATGAGCCCTATAAAAGGTTCTCTCCATACCTTATTAAATATAAAAACAAACCTATCCATAGATACATCAGAAACCATTACTGAAATATTTTCAAATTCTAACATATATGCTTCAGAAGTTCCAACTTGCTTCAATTGTGTTAGTTCTTTGAAAGGAAGTTCGAGGTCTTTCCTCCCAAATATCTCTATTAATGCATGGGAGAAACCCTTATAAGATAAAATATGATCATGTACAAAGGTTCTAATACCTTGGAACCACCAATCACTAGCTTCCCCTTCAAGATGCAAAATGGCCATTGTCAATGCATCTTCTTCAATCATATGATTTAACTGAAAATTCATACTTAATTTTTGCAACCAAGTACTAGCAAACATTTGGGAAGAACAATAAAAGGAAGGAATAGTTACTTTTCCCATGGTACACTTTAATTCCTGATTAAGAGGAGGTTCCTTATTCCCACTTCCTCCTTTCTTAAACTAAGGAGAGGTGCTAATGAACTGATCGAAAGGTAGGACTTTCCTACATTCATTACTTATTTGTTGCCAATCATTTGTTGCTTCCCTCACATCATAAGTAGTTTAAGGGACCTATTTGGACTCTAAAAACTTAGGAATTTCAGGTATAGTATGATTCTTGAATTCATGGGGTCGGTTATGGGGTCCAGTCTTTGAAAATATGTCTTCCCCATGGATCTTCTTCTCATCATGAGGTGTACTACTACTACTCTCGAGTGTGTACTTGCCCCCAAGTTGGCTAGCCAAAAATTGGAACCCTTGAATAAAATGTTTGTTTATACCTTCAAGAGATTCCTTAATTAATTTTTTAAGGTCCTGATTATCTCCCTTGTTCGCTATATCTCCAAATCCTAGTTCTTTCCTAATCTCCTCGTACCTAGAATTAATTTCTTCACTTTCTTCTCTTCCACTGTTAATGTCTCTAGTATAATTTTCTAATGGAGGGAGGTCATAATAATAAAAACATGAATAGAGAAATCCAACAGTTTATGATATCATGCTCTGATAACACTATAATGATCCAATTCAAAAATTCCAAACAAAGGCATAATTTGGAGGAAAATTGTATTGACTAGTATTGACTCTAGGGGCGTCGAATGGAAAAAGAGGGTCTCGAATTTGGTTGAGAATTATATGGTCAGTATTAGGAATACTCATTGGAATATTTGGTCACTTTATAACATGTTATAGACATCTAAAACTTGATTTTGTTACATTGGAAAAAATGGTAAAATTGGTAGTAAATTGTGGTGCAATTCCCCCTAGGCTGTGAGCAGAAATGGCTCTCCAAATCCTATGCTACCCTCCCAAATTATCAAACAGAGAATGGAGAATGATATTGGACTTAATTTACTATCATTTTTTTTGGTTATTAGTTCTTCAACATATATTTAAATCTTCATATTCAAATGCATATATTCAGTGATATCTGCTTAAGGGAAATGACATGTAATAGCTTAACTTTGAGTCATAAATTGTATATGAAATGGTTCAGAAAAGAGCATAATAAATGTATATCATTAAAATCATATCAATATCTCATCCAAAATCATATAAAATCAGAGAAAATCCTCAACACAAATCAGGTATACAACTCCATTGAAATGGGAAACCAACACATGGAAACTAGTGACGCCATAGCTTGGAAATGTGAAAATTTTGCATATGAATTTTTGCTAATTTAGACTTAAAGAGAGGATGTAAGACATATTACAGAGCCATAAATCATTCACCCATTATTTTTAATCAACTGGAATAAACAAGGCGCAACCATCATTCACACAAGTACGCCATCATAGAGAAACACGAGAATATTGAATTAGGGATTGAGAGAATGGGAGGAGACATGGGTCAGAAACTGTAGCAGCCTCATATCTGAAATAAAAAAACACCATTAAGCTCCAAATAATATTTTATGGTGGCCTCTCCAACATCCAATTTGGATGAGAATCCAACTCCCTCGAAATTGGCTCACTAGCAGGGAGAGTGAACACTCATAGTGCAATGGATTGAAGCTAGTGCTTTCCAACATGCCAAAGGAAAATTATCAAATGATAAAAAATCCATTATAATTACTCATGAAATTTTTTTATAACTCTCCTAAGGTCTTCCAAGTTTGAATTCCCTCCCATAGGCTTCCTTTGACTCATTTTTGATGTTTAGTAACCCCCATGACACTTGTCCTTCTCCTCATCCCTTCATCTTCCTCCAAATTCGAATTGTTGCTACCAAACCCCAAGTATGCCCTATTGGAGGCTATTTTTATCCCTGACATGTCATATTGTCATAGGTCTGCAATAACGTCTAGTTTGTCATAGAATCTTCCAACATTGTTGTCATAAAGTGCAGGTAATCTCTCTCCAAGTGGCATCTAGTTTCTTTCTAGTATCTTCTTCTTCCATGGGGAGTTATCCCTCTTCACCTATTCAAATCCTTGGGATCATGACATGTTACTTGAAACCTATTCACCTTCCAAGAATGTTCCATTACTCATAATTTTGAATTTGGACTTAACTCATGACATGTGTAAGGAAGAATCTAGCCACCTAAGGTCTCCATGAACCTCCAAATGTATTCATGAAGAATTTCCACTTTATTTTCTCCATATTTATTATTTATATGACCCAATTTAATGTGTATATGGAAAAATAAGGTTCTATTGGTTCTCATAGCTCCCTTATTGCAATATTTAATGCCTCCTCCCTAACCTAGGGAACTAGTAGGTGGGTGAAACATTGCTAACTTGTAGTCTCATTGGTATGGGGACATGGCACTTCCAAACAACCCTATATATTTCCAATGTAAATACCCAAATGGTAATTGATAGGTGAGAACCTTAATTAACTCCTATATTACAATTAATTTCTTTTGTTTAGGCCTCAAGGTTCCTAAACTTGCTAACAACATTCATATATAGCCCTATCATAGTATCTCTCAACTCGAAAGGGTATTTTAGCTCTTCTAATATATTCAAAATTTTTTGTTTTGGTATTTTGTTAAGTAATTTCATAATTCATCAAAGAAACATATAAGAATGGTTTTATTATTGTGATACATTTTGGGAGTTTCAGGCAATTTTGGCCTAGTGAAACCCTACGCAATGGAGGATCTCAAATGACTATATGGAGCCAACTAAAAACTGATATGGAGTTATTTATTAGAATATGGGTCTATCAATGATCCAAATGAACTTACAGGACTGGATTTGAGTGGACAAAACTCATTTTATAGCAGAAATGGTAAAACTAGTCATTTAAAAGTAGTATTCTAGCTAGGGTGCAAAATAAAGCAGAGAATTCATAACATATTGAATTATGTACTATATATGAAGTATGAATGAGATTAATGCCAATTCAATGAAAATATAAAACCCTTCAAATCATTCTCAAGACCTTTTCTTATTCCTCATTGCATTAGATTGCTAATTTCCCCCATTATAATGACAAATCAAGCTTTTTATGTGAAACTGAGAAGGTAAACTTCAGGGATAGAATTATTTCGAAATGATAAATATAAATGACATATTTATCATATGTTATACATCATATAGAATTGTATAGACTGAAAATTACATAAGGAGATTCCAAAATGGTGGGCAGGAGGCCCAAAATATGATTAGAGAAGGGATGAGAGCATAGGTGAAGCATGGGATTCACTGGAGATCGACCTAAACATGATGGAGGCTGAAAAATATTTCTGATAGGAATTCAATTTCTAAACCTAAAGTGATCCATACCTGCAAATTGAAGAGAATAGGAATGAAGGAGTGGGGAAGGGAAGGTTTGGGGCTCATCTCCCAAGTGTCTGAGGCACATCACTCAGAAAGGCATGCTCACATAAGCATAGTTTGATAAAAACATCAACCAAAACTATGTGAATGAGATTAAATTTTTCTTTAATATAAATCTGGGTGACCTATTTAGCAAGTAGAGGCAATAGGTGACATGTGAGAGCAAGTCAACACCTAAATCCCTAACCCTGTCCAAGTCATGGGCCATCCTTGAGAAAATTGGAATGTATAGGCCATGTGGAGATTTTTCCTTGTCCAATACATCCATATGACTTAGCAATTCACCCTCCTTAGTCAAAGAGTTGCTGCTTTTATCCCTTACAACTTTTATGTTTTTCCCTTCGTTTGAGACTGAGTCTCCAAAAGGAAACTATGCCCTCCTTTGGCAAAAATTTCATGCTTTTGTTCTGACAAATTTTCTTAGTCACCAAAAGGAAACTGTGCCCTCATTTTCCAAAAATTTCCTACTTTTGTTATGACATCTGTCATAGATTTTGGGCACTTTCCCTTCTCTCTTTGACTAATTTTGTCATAGAGTTTCCACTTTCTTAATCTCCTCCCTTGGAAAGTTGGATTTCCAATTGTGCTTGAGATGGAAAGCTCAATCCACATGTTATTTGCACAATAAATATTAATGATAAATAAAAATTAAATACATGCCTCAATAATTTTTATTTAGTAACATTCTCTTAGGCTAATTAATTAATGCCTCATAAATAATATTTGGACAAAATTCCCTAGGTAAGGTAATTAATGCAACTTTGACCCCCCAATGTGTTGGGAATGTTCAACACTTTTATGTCCAAAAATATGGGGACATGATAGTCCTCCCCTCCCAAATATGCTTGTCCTCAAGCAGAAGCACTCTAGAGTGCTGCAAATTTGTCCAGCATGTGGGAGAATTGGAGCATGAACTCATGTGCAAAAAAAAATTGACTTGATTCATCAAGCCAACATGTAAAGTTTCTCAAAAAACAAGAAATCCCAGGGTGCCATTGCTTTCATTGCACTCCCTTCAATGAGAATTCCTTCCAACACCACTTATTAGACAAAATTATGCCTGGATCCCATTTCCTCAAATGTAAGTGTTATAAATAGATATTTTTCTTAGTTTATATGTTTTTTTTTTCCTAATTTTCAACCGTTGGTTTAAAATGACTTTACATTTTATGTTGATTTTAAGAATTTTTGACAATCAGTAATTTTTGTTGGATTTAATGCTTTTAATGGTTGAATTATTTCATTATTTTAGTTTTAAGGTTTGTATTTTGGGATTATTAGTTAATATGTATATCTTTAATATTTCAAAAAATTATAATAAAAGTTTATTCCAAGTTTTTCTTTATAATCTAACCCTCATTTTTTAGTCCTTTGTCAAATATTTTCATGAAGAGATTCCTGTAGCAGCTCTGTTTTTTTTGTTTTTGTCATTATCATTGGGAGAATATTACGATGTTATGGAAATGAATTATGGAAAACCAAAAGAGGTTTTTGTCCAAAATATACTCATTCACAAAAACATCTCTCAGTTTTGCAACAGCTATTATCGTTTCAGAGATTAGAATTCATCTTTGTGGACTATTTTCAGGGTTTGAATGATTTAATAATTTCTTGTTTTAGTCACAAATTTCTAGCACGTATTTCGATCAATTGAAGGGGAATTTTTAAAAACCAAGAGAGGTATTTGTTCACAACAGAATCATTTAAAATAAACTCTCTCTTTGTTTTGCATAGGTGTCCCGGATAGAAAGATATGAAGGCATCTTTGAGACCCAAATTTTCAGAAATTCGCCAAATTCCCCCAAATCCGATTTGCTATTTTTGGGTTAATTGTCTTTAAAAATTTTGAGTTATCATGTAACTAATTCATGTAACTGTTTCAAATTTTGACCTAGAAGGTATTTGTGGAACTACTTTACCTTTGTAATGATAAAAGGAAGACAAACATACAGTTTTGTGGTTGGAATTTTCACTCAAGGAGAGGCTTTTGGAGCTTTGATAACTGAAGCTAGCACTTATAAATCTTATGTAAGTGGATGACTGTTATTGATTATATATAAACTGATAAGCCCTTTTACATGTCATTCTTTTTCATTTCGGATCTGGTTGATTGCTCAGTCTACAATTTCATTTCTTGTTTAAAGTTTTATTCATGTAAATGCTTGTAGCCTGTGGGTGGAATTACTATTTTATGTGTAATGTTTATGGCTTATTGGGATGTGTTTGATCCCCATTTTATCCAAATTGCATGATTCAGTTCTGTATTAGCTTGTGGATGTTTATTTCCTCCTTGCTGATGAAGTTTTTTAAAACCAAAACCATAGAACAAAACCCTAAAACCTATTTTATTTAATTTTACTTTTGAGATTGTGTTGGCTTGTTCTTCTAGTAGTCTGAGAACAATTTTTGGCACTAACATCTTTGGTGCCATTGCTACGGATGGAAATCAATATTATTTTCCCTAGGAAGAACCACAATGACACAGATCTGACTCTTGATGGCAGACAAGAGAAGGACATAGAGATAGACTACAATCATCTTCTTGGTGACTCCACAATTAAAGATTCCACTACAAGGAGAATTTTGTTGACACAAAAATGAAGAATCCAAATGGAAAGATTGGGTATCAGCTTGGTAGTTTCCTCCATGAGGTTTTGTTCTTATTCATTAGTTCTTTCCTGTCTTTCCCATTGCATGTCAAAAGAATTATTTTTTGTTTTATCTATTCCGATGATCATAAACCTTCAGGTACATATCCCTCTTTGGAAGAAGAAAATCTGCATTCTTCTTGTTTTATTGATGTTGATCATATTCCTTCATTTGAAATACATGTGCAACATGATATACATATACCCATATCTCTTGAACCTGATTATTCTGGTAATCTTGTAGAGAATAAAGCTGATCTATTACCTTCTACCATCACTGCTGAAACTTACGAACAACTTGTTGAACCTCATTTTCAACTCACATATTTTCAGCCTGGACTCAGACAGAAGATGTTTAAACCTCTTAGGCTGCCATTTCTCTTACATCCTTACCCTTCCTACTTTGTTGAATATCTTCCCCATTTTACTGGAAAAGACCATAGTACAACAGAGAAGCAATTAGGATCTTTTCATAATTTCATTGATAATTTTGAAATCATGCATAAGGATGTTCTCATGAGGTTATTTTCGAAATCCTTTGCTAGAGATGATTGGTTTTGGTTTCAAAATTTAAAAGCTGATACAATTGGATCATGGGAAGAGTTACATGATGTCTTTTTGAAATATTGGGGTAAGAATAAATCTTATGATCAATTTCTTTCCAAATTTTATAGTTTGAAAAGGGAGAATGATGAGCCAATTACTAAATTTAATTGGAGGTTTCAAAGTTTTTATATCAGTATGCCTATGGAGATCAGACCTTCAAAAAAACTTGCTATGGTATATTATGTATGGCTCAACATTCAGATCTTGTCTTTTTCTTGTTAGAAAGGAAATCATCATCTTTAATACAATTGTTTGAGGATGCAAAAGGAGTGGAGGAGAACATCCGAGCTTGCAAAATGATTCAAGATCAGGCTCATGTTGAAGATATACAAGCTTATGAACAGGAAGAAGAACGTAGGTATCATTCATATTTAAGACAGTTTTCTTCATCATTTTCAGATTTTCATATGAACAAGGATATAAATGACGCTTGTGTTGATTCTTCATATCAGTTTGCTGACTTTTTCGATGATAATATACTTTCAGTGGATTATAGTAGAAATTTCTTAGTTCCTGCTATGAGATTATCATGTTATGAAGAAGAAGTTGCTGCTCTTCACCCTCTTATTATTGATATAAGAAATAAGCTTCCATTCTTGACTTATGGTCACTTTCAGAATTCTATTTGTTCAAGTTTTGATCAAAGGTTTTATTTAAAGGTCGAGAAGCAGTTTGAAGAGCCCTTGGTTTCCATTCTTGAGCCAAAGTTTAAAAAGAACAACGATAGAGAGGAAGAGAATGTTTCACTTTATGATGAATATAATGAAGACATTGAAGTTTTAAATCAAAAATTTCATGATCAGCAGAAACTGATTGTAGGTGAATTATATTCCAAACTTTTTACTGAACAAGAAAAAATTATGAATTGCTTTGACTCTCAAATTGATAACAGCCAGACTGTAGATACTTTGAATTTAATATTATATGTGTCTAATATCCATGGCTATGATAAATTTGCTGCTCAAAATCATTATGAAAAAATGCCATTTTTTTATGGATATAAAGAAATACTACAACCATTCTTTCAGTCCGCATTAGTTAAGTAGCACTCTTTAGAAATCAGTCATCTTGGGTTAGTGGAAGATATAAAATAGGATGAGCTAACAGAGTCGAAGATTTTATATATTTTTCTCTTATTGCATTATCTCATGGAGTATTGAGAATTGAGGACACCCATTTGCAGTCCATTCTTTTTGAACAACATGAAGGAATAATTTTGCATGAGTTTCATGATCGCATGGCTTCTTGTATGGAGTTGTATTTTTCAAAGGTTTCTAATGCTCCAGCATTTGGCATACTTCCTATTTCCAGTCGTAAGTATCAGCTGCCTACAGACTCTTTATTACATTTGTCACATCTTTTGTGGATCTTCTCAAATAGTAGCATGCATGGAATTATGATTCTCAGTCAAATGGTTTCTTGGATTCACTGGAAGTATGATTACACTTGATTGGGTTGTTTCCTCCGATTAGAAGTAGGAGTAAATAATAGAATAAGATCTTTATACAAGCATGTAGATTCTTTTCAATATGCTGGTTTGTAGCAGTATTTTGTCATTTCAGAGGTATGTGTTCAGAGTTTGAGAAAGTTGCAGAGATTTGGTAAATGACTCCATCACCCAATGAATAAAGCACAAGGTCTACAGGTTCTTGAAGCCTCAGAAGGAGGACTTCCTCTCGCAACAAGAGCCAAATGTTATAACTAGATCTTGTTCTTATTTTATCTGTTCTTTTTGTCCTAATTTTCAACCATTGGTTTAAAATGATTTTACATTTTATGTTGATTTTAATAATTTTTGACAATCAATAATTTTTGTTAGATTTAATGCTTTTAATGGTTGAATTATTTCATTATTTTAGTTTTAAGGTTTGTCTTTTGGGATTATTAGTTAATATGTATATCTTTAAGCTTTCAAAAACTTATAATAAAATTTTATTCCAAGTTTTGCTTTATAATCTAACCCTCATTTTTAGTCCTTTGTCAAATATTTTCATGATAAGATTCCTGTAGCAGCTCTATTTTTCCTGTTTTTGTCGTTATCATTGGGAGCATATTACGAGGTGATGGAAACAAATTATGGAAAAAAAAGAGGTTTTTTTCCACAATAGACTTGTTCACAAACCTCTCTCAGTTTTGCAACAGCTATTATCGTTTGAGATATTAGAATTCCTCTTTGTGGCATATTTTCAGGGTTTGAATTATTTAACAATTTCCTTTTTTAGTCACGAATTTTCAGCACGTATTCCGATCAATTGAAGGGGAATTTTTAAAAACCAAGAGACATTTTTGTTTATAACAGACTCATTTAAAAAAACCTCTCTCAGTTTTTTCACAGGTGTCCTGTATCGAGAGATATGAAGGCATCTTTGAGACCCAAATTTTCATAAATTCGCCAAATTTCCCCAAATCCGATTTGCTATTTTTGGGTTAATTGTCTTTAAATATTTTGAGTTATCATGTAACTAATTCATGTAACTATTTCAAATTTCGACCTAGAAGGTATTTATGGAACTACTTTACCTTTGTAATGATAAAAGGAAGACAAAAATACAATTTTGTGGTTGGAATTTTCACTCAAGGAGAGGCTTTTGGAGCTTTGATATCTCAAGCTAGCACTTATAACTCTTATGTAAGTGGATGACTATTATTGATTTTATATAAACTGATAAGCCCTTTTACCTATAATGCTTTTTCATTTCTGATCTGGTTGATTGCTCAGTCTACAATTTC
This sequence comes from Pseudotsuga menziesii, assembly GCA_001517045.1. NCBI lineage: Eukaryota > Viridiplantae > Streptophyta > Pinopsida > Pinales > Pinaceae > Pseudotsuga > Pseudotsuga menziesii. The sequence continues at coordinate 268,847 of LPNX010227652.1, forward strand.
ATTTCCTGTTTAAAGGTTTATTCATGTAAATGCTTGTAGCATGTGGATGGAATTAGTATTTCATGTGTAATGTTTATGGATTATTAGGTTGTGTTTGATCCCCATTTTATCCAACTTCCATGATTCAGTTCTGTATTAGCTTTTGGATGTTTATTTCCTCCTTACTGATGAAGTTTTTTAAAACCAAAACCATAGACCAAAACCCTAAAACCTTATGTATTTAATTTTATTTTTGATATTGTGTTGGCTTGTTCTTCTAGTAGTCTGAGAACAATTTCTGGCACTAACAGTAAGTATCCAAACATTAGTATCCACCATAAAATTTATCATCATAGGAAATGATATTTATGATGTGGGAATCATACCACTGTACTGAAAATTGGAAATCTGTGTGATTTCCCCACCCAACATAACGTTCTTTATGTGCTTGATGCACATCAGCATTGAATCTCACAATGATGTTTCTACATTGACATAGGTGTGAGTCCCATGTCCAAAGAAAATTATGGGCATCCTCCCACAACCATAGATTCCCAAATTGCTCACAATAAAATGATGTATCACTATTTTCTCCAAGAGTGCAAGCAAGAAATATAGACAAGTGTCCCCTCATATAACCTGAGAAGGTACTAAAACTCCTACCAAAAGGTCCATGTGAACAATTTTTATGGCTCAACTCTCTGCCACTGGTCAAAGGATGCAAGAATCTATCCAACTATGTGTATTTCCTCCAAAAATACCACCTTATTCAAGATATTTTCCTCAACAATTTCTCTTGGCAGTTTGTTTGCTTATCTTCCTTCCACTGATCATGTGCATAAGTTTTTCTGCAAGAAGACTCCATGTCTGACATGTAATCTTCCACCCAATCCACATGTGGCTGAGTGGAATCAAGTGATAGCAATATGTTCCTATGTGGCTGATGGTAGGTTAATGGTGCATTTAGCAAGTCATCATGTTGCACCAACAAGAAAAATTCCTTCTCCCAATTTTCATCCCCACTTGATGAGGCTGAAATAGAAGTGTGGGTAGAATCGTGAATCAGATCTTTGCAATACTTATCCACCCAAATTATGGATTCCTCTTCTTCCTCAATGGTTGATCCACTTGAGATGAGCTCATCTGTCTCTTCCATGGAGAAGAGACTCTCTCCTGAAAATAACTCCAGTTTCCTCTAAAAAAGGTCAAGTGTTTGGTTCTGATCAGGCTTGTTTGCACAATTCTCAAGCACATGCAAAACCAAGTGCATCTCATGAGATTCCTCCATTTTTTGAAGACTACAATCAGCCTTTTGAAGATGGTGGAATGGTGTGTAGGAGGGTAGGTGAGATCTCCATCTTGGAATCTTGGAGTGCACCTTGAGTGCTCTTCAAGGAATCTTGGGTGGTAAATAATTCTTGTCTGAGCTTGCATATATATTCTTCATCCTTCAAGTATGCTCCATATAATAACTCCATAAGATCAAGAAGACTGTCTCTATTAGAAGGCTTGTCATGGCCTTCTGAAACTTCTCCATGTATTCAATGGAATATTTCTCCTCCAACTTCCAACAGATATTTGTCATCATTGCATAGGTTCTATGGAGAATGTGTAGGGCCTCTTTGATTCTGCACTCACTCATCTTCAGTGATTGTGCAAGAAAATGAGGTTCTTGCACATTAACCTCTTCTTCTTCCCTCTCTCTAATATCAACTGAATGGAACTCTATTGATGAAGTGGAGGTTGATATTGGAACCTTTTTCATAAGAATTTTGATCTACAATAAGATCTAGGAGCCTTAGAGAAACTCACAAATCGAATTTGGTGCAAAACCAACAAAAAACCATTAATTGAGAAGCAAATTACACATGCAATGTGAACATAAACAAGTTATATTTTGTCTGTATAACATAAAAACATGTTATTAACAGGTTTATATTACATCAAAAGTGTTTTGTGAGGCTTTGGGAGCCCAATGTGACTGTACAAGTGAAAATAGCCAAATTGGCATCAATCCCCCTAGGTGAGCCAATCATGCTCCAAATCAGCCCAAATGGACACGAATTACAGTGTGGACATGGCTGAGGTGATGTGGGTAAATTATTACACCTTGGAATGCATGAGTGTGGAATTCTGGGTGGTTTAGAGTCTCTAGGTGGCATTAAATGCACTAAATCAAGCCAAAAATGGACAAAATCCACCTCTAGTGCTCCTAGTCAACCAAGCTGTCCACATTCAATGGATGGGAGTGCACCAATAATTATGAGGGTGCACATGTGGCTGGTTTACTGAGATGGAGTTCCCATGTGGGTGTAAATTCCTCAATTTGACTAGCTATTGGTCCAACTAAGCACCTTGAGTTCAAAACCATAGTGTACTAATGCATACAAGCAATAAAATTGACTAAGGAGTTAAAATAAGGTACTAAGGGGTTGTATTAATTTTATAAAACCCTCCCTTAATTCAAAAAATAAGTACAACTCACAAAATTAAGGAGGCCTTGGAAACAATGGCTCAAGTCACCTCAAATACATAATTCATAAATTTTACTTGTCCATGTAAACCAAGGAAAAGAAGGAAAACCACATGGGACAAAGCCTTCCCTCAAGAATGGAGATGAGGATGAAACCTACAAAAAATAGCAGTAAATCACCATCCATAATTCACCTAGAGCAAATATCTCAGGTAAGTGAATCTCTTCTCTGTGGAAGTCTTGGTGAAAATATCGATAGTTTGCTCGATGGATGGGAAATACTGCAGTGAAATCACCCTAGCATGCACTCAGCCTCGGATGTAGTGAATATGGATATCGATGTGATTTTTACTTTTCCTCTGAACTGGATTGGTAGATATTTTGATGGCACTTTTATTTCCCACCCAAATGTTTGTAGGAGAATCAATTGTGACACCAAACTCCCAAAGATTTCCCTACAACCAAACACACTGTGTAGCTGCATTGACTGCTTCCCTGTACTCGGCCTTTGTTGATGAAAGTGAAATGGTGTGCTGTTTCTTACTTTACAAGAAAATGGGACCTTCAACAAGAATAAATAAAAAACCTGAATTTGACTTCCTTTCAATGGGATCTCCAGCCTAATCTGAATCAGAAAATCCAGCTAGTTGAAGTGAGGAACTAGTTGTGTAGTGCATCCCGAAATTCTTTGTACTTGGACATACTGAAGAATTTTTTTTTGCATCCTTCAAATGGATCTCATGTGACTGGTTCATATGTATTTATACATCAATTACAACATAATATAAATAAGGTATTTTTTGTGTAAGATAGAGAAAGTTTCCCACTAGTTGCCTATAGAGTGTAATATCTACCAATGGAGAATTTCCAAATTCAAACAATTTGATGCCAGAAAGAAAGGGATACTTGGTTTCCTTACACTCAGCCATGTTAAACTTATTTGGCAGGTCTGAAGCATACTATGTTTGACTCCGCATGATGCCCCTTTCACTTTGCTCAATTTCCAAGCCCAAAAATTGCCTTAGCAATCCTAGGTCGGTCATGGAAAATTCACTATGTAAAGATGACTTAATTGAACCGATTGAAGTGGTGCAACTACCTATAATTAGAAGGTAATAAACATAAAGAACAATAACCTACAAAATGACATTATTCTTCTGCAAATATACATTAGGATATAATTTTCATCTAGTGAAACCATTAGAGAGCAATAAAGCATCCATTTTAGCATACCAAGCCCTGGGGGCTTGTTTGGGTGCATATAGTGATTTATTCAACCGAAATACAAGTGAAGGATCCTCTAGGAAACATTCAGGTTGCTTCATATATATCTCTTCCTATATCTCACCATGTAGGAATGCACTCTTGACATCCATAAAGTGCACTTTCCAACCCTTACTAGCTTCCAATGCCAGAACTAGTCTTATGGATTCCATCTTTGCAACCGGTGCAAAGGTATCTGTGTAATCAACACCATGGAATTGAGAATATCCATTAGAAACTAATATTTATTTATATTTCACATCTGAACCATCAGCAGCAATTTTGGTTTGGAATATCCACTTGCATTGAACAAGCTTCCTCTTGGGAGGAAGGGGAACCAATTCCCATGTCTCATTCTCTTGGAGAGAATGGAACTCTTCTTTCATTGTTGTTTTACATATTGGGTAATTAAAATATTTCTGATATGTCTATGTATAACATCCAATAAGCATATAATAGTTCTCAGCAAGATCACTATCACTTGCAAAGGAAGCATTACTAGTTTGAGATCTAGTCTTCCTAGGTTCTTGGGGATTGCTAGCCAATTCCTCTGTAGCTTGTATGATTTTTTCATCCCACTTGGGCCTTGATGGTGACTCATCTACACAAATATCATCTTCAGCCATATTATTATCAGGTATATAAAAAAAAATAGCATGAATCATCACTTACATCATCAAATTTTTGAGGAGAAGAGCATTCCCCCAGTGCAAGCTCAAAATTTGGTATTGGTTCCTCTTCGAATTGCACACTTCTTTCAACAAATGTCTTGTGAGTAGAGGTGTAAAATAGTTTGTAACCTCTTGTTTCTTCACCATACCCAACCATGATGCACTCATTTATTTGTGTATGCAAGGCCTTCCTATTTTCAGAAGGGATTTGAGCCCATGCTCTAGTTCCAAAAATCATGAATTTTGAGACATTTGGTTTATGGCCAAACCATGCCTCGTAGGGAGTCTTTCCTATTACTGATTTGTGGAAGGCTCTATTTTGTATGTGTGTAGCACAAATAATGGACCCATCCCATATCTTGGGACTTATATCCCTTGCTTCAATCATGCAAGTGGCCATCTCCTTGAGAGATCTATTCTTCCTCTCTGCCACACCATTTTGTTGTGGTGTGTAGGGAGTTGGGTGTTGCATTTGGATGCCACTCTCCTCAAAAAGGTGTTGTATTTTATTTTTTACATACTCCTTTCCATTATCATTCCTAAGGATTTTAATATTATTCCCACTCTGATTTTCTACCAATGCATTCCAAATCTTCAATTGTTCAAAAACTTCAGACTTTAATTTAAGGAAGAACACCCAACAGAATCTTGAGTAATCATCGATAAATGTAAGTACATACCTTGATCCACCATATGATGGAGTGGGAAAAGGACCAATCAGATATGAATGTACTAACCCCAATGCTTGTGTATCTCTCCTTGTCATCCCCTTATCATAAATTCGCTCTGGATGCTTCCCAACTACACACCCAATACATGCTCCATTTGATGATTTGATTTGTGGAAGTCCTTCCACCATTTCATCTTTGTTTAGTGCTTGGAGGTATTTGTAGTTCATGTGACCAAACATCTCATGCCATAGCTTGGAAACCTCATTGGCATGTGATAGAAGATATTTAACATTGGAAGCGGAGAGGAAGTTCGAAAACTTGTACATCCTCTAATGGTGGTCTGCACACCAAATTGCAATAACTTGGTTTGATGATATTTCTGCAATCTCTACCATGTCTGGAGTGAAGGTCACTCTCTTTGCCTCTCCTGTATGGGTCATTTTATAGACTGACAAAAAAATTGCTGCAAGGTCTCCTACATATAACACATCACTGAAGAAACCATGCTCTAAGTCAATCCTACCGATCCCCTTGGTTTGTATTTCTAAATCATCCCCCATCCGAACTCCTGGGCCAGCATTCAAATGCATGGAGGAGAATATCTCTCTTGTAGATACCATGTGTTTGGAATCCCTCAAATCAATGATAAAATATGAAGAGTTAGATGTACCTGCTACCAAACTATGACATTTCTCCTTGCCCTCTGAACTAGAGGTTCCATCCTTCTTCCTTGCACTGTCAGGGACTGGAATGTTTTTCTTCTCCAATAGATGCACCATCTGGTCAATGGTTTTTTTCATTCATGAGCTCTTTGGATTCCATCCCTTGTGGAAATAGGTGCATTTTGTCTTCTCTTTTCCTCTTCTATCCTTCACCTTTTTTGGGATCCCCCACTATGCTCATTTGCTGAGATGGTGACATTGAAATCTCCAGCAATGAAACATGGGTCTTCTAAGGAATTCCAAAAGGTCTCTTTTTTATCTTGAATTTGAACCCCCGTCACTGGATTTGGTTTTTTCTGGTTTCTTCTTCTCTGGAAGCTTCGAATTTTTTTCCTTGGTCTTTCCCTTTGAGGCATTCGAAACTCCCATTGCTAAGTATTGATCCTTAGTCTTAATGGTGCCCATTTGGAATATCTTGTATTGCTTCCAAGTGAGTGACTCCATGAAGATTTCTAGACTTGGTATTTTCCAGTTTCAAAGTGTTAACTTTCCGGAGTGGAATGTGCTCACAAAAACTGAGAACCCTAGCCCCAACTTCGAAAGGATGGAAAAATTAAACTGGTCCTCTTTATTTTCAATGCCACATTGATTTAGCTGAAAAAAAAGTGACTTAAAATTGGTGAAGAAGTCTTGGATAGTGTCAAAGTGCATTGGGCTTAGGCTAATGAGCTCGTTCTCAAGTTGGTGACCTCATAGTTCATCAGTTTTCCCAGACAATGTCTCTAGTTTTACCCAGAATTCATTGGGGGTGGTTAATTTGTCTATGTGGAATAAGATATATCTTGATATACTTAGGAATAACAATCCATATGCTCATCCAATCTATTGAGTACTCAACTTTCTCTATAGCAGAGTTTGGCTCCACCTCTGTTCCCATGGTAACTCTGCAGAGACCTTTGGCCCTCAATTGAATCACCATCTATGAATTCCAATCGAATGAGTTGAAAGGTGTTAACAATATTTGGGTATATTCCATTTCTTCTCGTGCTAATGGGGGTGAAATTGTTGAATGTCCTGCAGAAAAACTTGATTTTATCTGGAATTCCTCTAGAAATGCAGCTCAAAACACTCTAAATTGATCTGCAACTCAATAAAATACACTCATCTCTGATACCATGTGATTATTTTGATCTACAGGAATATATAGGAGCCTTAGAGAAACTCACAAATCAAATTCAGTGCAAAACCAACAAAAACCCATTAATTGAAAAGAAAATTACACATGCAATGTGAACAAAAACATGTTATATTTTGACTGTCTAACATAAAAACATGTTAGTAACAAGTTTATATTACATCAGAAGTGTTTCATGAGGCTTTGGGAGCCCAATGTAACTGTACAAGTGAAAATTTGCCAAATTGGCATCAATCCCCCCTAGGTAGGCCAATCATGCTCCAAATCAGCCCAAATGGCCATGAATTACAGTATGGACATGGATGAGGTGTTGTGGGGAATTTATTACACATTGGCATGCATGGGTGTGGAATTCTGGGTGGTTTAGAGTCTCTAGGTGGCATTAAATGCACCAAATCAATCCAAAAATGGACAAAATCCACCTCTAGTGCTCCTAGTCAACCAAGTTGTCCACATTCAATGAATGGGAGTGCAAAATCAAGGATTAGGGTGCACATGTGGCTGGTTGACTAAGCTGGAGTGCCCATGTGTGTGTAAATGCCTCAATTTGACTAGCTATTGGTCCAACTAAGCAGCCTAAGTTCAAATCCATAGTGTATTAATGCATAAAAGAAAAAAAATGACTAAGGAGTTAAACTAAGGTAAGGGGTTGTATTATTGTTCTAACACTTTTCTTCAAGGGAAATATCTATGTTACCAACATAGAGAGTGTTGGCGTGTGTTCTACTATCTTAAATACACTTAATATTTAATTATTGATCGGGGTTGGTAGGATTAGAGTTGATACAAAATATATGCAAAGGTAAAAAGGGGGTGTCATGGAGATATTTTAATAAACAAAAGATCGAAATATATTTCAAAATGAAAAACTTAGCCAAACTCCTAAGACTATCTTAATAATCAGACTGGACTGGAGTATCAAATTTTAAACAACTACTAAAAGAAAGATATAAACAATAATAGTTATAACCTCGGACACTAACTCATACATAAAATGAATTATAACAACTAAACTGACAAATAACAAACAAAGATAACCATGACGTAAAACAATAGTAAAACAAAATCAGTGTTTAATATTCAAGGAATAAGAACAACTTAATCCATATTTAATTTAACGTGAAAATAAAGTAAAAGAAAAATAATAAAACCTTAAACAATAACCTAAAACAGTCAAACTTTAATTGTAATGCTTAAATAAAACTACCAACTACAAACATAATCCAAATATTGACAAAACAAAACTAGAAACAATCTTAAAATACATAAAAAACACTAAAAACATAAATGAGGGTTAAATGACAGAATGAACAGTAGGTCTGTAAGGGGTGACTGAATGGCAGACTGGACAAACGGTCCGAATGGTAGTCTGTACAGTTGAAAATGGTAAAAACTAACCTAAATGAACTAATTCTTCAGCTGAAGTTATGCAGATCTAAACCTAATGCATGGAGTCAATAAACAAACCTATTTAATTAACAAATTAACTTTAAACTAACTCTTAAACAAGAAAGCATTGCATATTAAACTAATTAGTAAGCTAGAAATTAATTTAAACAGACTAGAAATTAACTTAAGAAAATTCATAACAGGAAATAAATAAGAAGAACTGAATCTAAATGAAAGCAAACCATTTCATATAATCAAATTCATAATAGGAAATAAATAAACAAGACTGAATTCAAATGGAAGCAAACTATTTTATATGTTTGGAAATAAAGACTGAAAGCAATACTGGAATGAAATGACTGTAAATAAAATAACTGAAAGCAAATAACTGGAAACAAATGACTAAAAGCAAAGCTATGTACGCATCTACTTGTTTAACTGCTGAAATAAAATTAAGCTAATGCAATACATGAAATAAAATAGCATTTACTATTATCTAATGAAAACAAACTGGAAATTAAACTAGACTAGCTAAAACAGAAAAGAAAGAACTAAATTAAACAAAGAAATGAACCTTTGGTTGATGAGGGGCCCTCTCAACAATCAGGGGTGATGTCTGCTAACTCCTACTCAAACACAATCTTCAACAACAATGCATACAACTCTTTATTCAACTTTAGAAACAAAATTACAGTGTTTATGAAAACTATGAACTACTTAACAAAATACTTCTCTAACTCTCCTGACTAACTCTGCTCTTTATTCAAAGACTGATATATATAGTTTACATGAGAGATGAGCAAGTTGACCCTCAAAGGTCAACTGCTCTCTAGTTTTAGTCAATATTTAAAGGAACATAATTGATTTCAGCAACCAACGTATAGACTTCTTCCTTCTTCAACATGAGCGTGACCTCCACAGCACAAACGTGGCGTGATATTCCTCCTTTCACATGGGTAGACCTTCTTTAGCATGGCGTCAATCCCTTCCTTAGCGTGGTTGATGGGCTGGTGTTGAACATAGGAATTGTACACAGTAGCAAGTTTCTAGAATGTAGGTCCCTCATTAGCGCAAGCGTGTGGACTGGTGGCGTTGTGGAGAGCGAGGGCGGCAACACAGTCGGTCTTCTAGAATGCAGGTCATTATATCCCTTTGAATCACGTGGATAGTGAGCAGATAGGTGGAGATCCTTCTAGAGCATGATTTAAATGCATCGGTCAAGCACAGATATGGTTGATGTGGTGGCGAGCGAAGGATATTGCAAGTTGGTGTGCTATCTAGAACATGGATTTATTACCCAGATGCATGGATGATCAATTTGATTGTACGCTGTTTCATGTTTAAATGCCCAAAACCAGTTATGGACAATGTGTAAGATGATGGGAGAGCTAAATAGCGAGCTGAATGGAACATTGAGCCATGAAATAGATATATTGTGCATCGATCTAGGGAAAACATGCCAAACCACCAGCGAATTTTGCGTGACGATTGGATGATGAGCTGAACCGTCAAGCTGGATCATGAGCTGGACATATTGTACGAAAGGTAGGCTGAATGTGTTTTGGTGTTAATTTTCCCGAACACACTGTAAAATATGAAAACAAATATACATATCAAATAATACATTAAATATGCTTTAAATAATCTAATTTTGAGTTAATAAAATCATAAAAATGATATTAATAACCAAAGTTGTAATAACATCAAATTTGTTCTTACCTTGTGTTGAAATAACGATTTGTATGACATAAAATATACTAAAGATAATAAAATATGTGTTTAAATGTGTTATTTAATTTCCAAAAATGATAATAAAATGAGGCTCAACATTCCCCCAAACTAGAGAAATGCCAGGTCCCACTGAGCAAAAGAAAATGATTAAGGAAGAAGGCAAAGTTGCACTAGTAACGACCTTCTACTTGGCGAATGAAGGGAATAATTTAAACTTTAATCTTATAAAAGAATATTTATTTTATGTCAAAATAGAAAATATTTTACCAGTCTTATTTTAATAACTTGTCAAGTTCAAAAATAATTCATCATCTGTTCAATGGTTATGATATCAGATTTATAAGATAGAAGGTGTAAGAAAATAGAAGTAAAAAAAAATGATGGAATAGTAAAAGATTTGGATTTCTTAGGAGACCATGTTATTGTAGCAAAATTCAAGATGTGTGTCATTTAACAAGCATATGCGTTTAATAAATAAATTTATAAAGTTTATAATTAGTGTTAGGTCATGTTTTTGTTTTCTATCTTTTAATACTTTTATTTGTGTTTTGAAGCTTGGTTTTACTTTTTATTCCTAGAAAATTTTGTTGATTGGCATAGTTTGAATTTTTTTTATTTCCTTTAGCTTTTATGTTATTTGATTTCTTAGTTTATTTTTACAAGTTTTGGTTTGATTTCATAATCAAAGGACTTATATAGGGCTTATATGGATTAAAAAAGTCTAAAAAATAGCATAAAAGTTTAATTAAGACTCGTAAACCAAGTTTAAACCCTTATCATTAGCTTAATTTTTGCAAATCATTATCCTTTAAAAATCATCTTTCAATGTTGCAGAGATTTAGTTCTCTAAAGCGTCGACACTGCGGTAGCATAGTGGTTTAAAGCTCCGATGAGGTAGTTGATAGAGCTTCCGATCGTCGACCATGAAGCTAATGGTCTAAAGCGCCGACACTGCGGTAGCATAGTGGTTTAAAACTCCAACGAGGTAGTTGATAGAGCTTCCAATCTCTGATTGCGAAGCTAATGGTCTAAAGCGCTGACACTGCGGCAACACAGTGGTTTAAAACTCCGACGAGGTAGGTGATAGAGCTTCCAATCATCGATCACGAAGCTAATGGTCTAAAGTGTTGACACTGCGGCATCATAGTGTCTTGAGGTTCCGATGCATTAGAGATTACTGCTTTCGATTGCCGACAAGTTAGTAATGGGAAGTGTTGATTCATTCAGTCTTGAACCTCTGATCACCGATGCTGAGAAATATTAGTAGTTAGTGATGGGAGACGCCGATACCGCGGGAACATTCAAATGTTAATCACTGTGACAAGTGTGAATATCATCATGAAGGTGAATCGTGGCAATTTCTTGCAGAAGTGATGCAATAATGATAGCAGACCATAATGAGACAAAGGCATTTCGAATCACGTTTTTTTCCTGAAGTTGACGTAGAGCAGGTGGAGATCGTGGTGAAAAATTAGTACTTGAAAATCGGAATTTTGAAACAGAGTGAAAATTAGGGCTTTTAGGAGTGGTTGGCTGGAGTGGTCAAAGTGATCAGAGAAAATTGGAGCATGTAATTCGACACCTGAAAGTTGAGATAACAATATTACAGCTGTTGGATTAGTCATTTTTAACAGGTAGTCTGCGAATCATTACTAGGAATTAATTGCAGTTTCTAGGGAAGCTTTTAAAAGGAAAAGGCAAACAGAGAATCAGTTCACACAGCTAAAGCAGATTATCCAAGAGCTGACTCAGCAAAACGAGGAGCTAACAAGGAGGGTTGCAGACTTGGAGGCAAATCACTTGAAAGCTAGAAGGAAAGCTCAGGCCTTGGAGGGGATTGCTTTACTAGCTGAAGTAGCTAAAGACTTGTAAAGTTAGTTAAGAAAGTCAGTTATTAGTTAAGTTTGAAAAGTAATTTTATTTTTGTATAATGATAGTTTAGATTGAACTATTCGATAGATAGCCTAAAAGCAGTTAGGATTCAGTTATTCAATTGATTTTGGAGGAATAGGATAAATGTAAGTTTGAAAGAAGACAAATGGTTCGATTTTTTGCTGACAAGGGGAGGCTATCAGGATTTGTTTATGAGCTAAGTAAAAGACTCTTATGTGTTTTTGAGGACTAAATTAGGAAATATATGCACTATATGCCCTTCATATTATTGACTGGTTTCATTTCTAATTTGTGTTAACTACTCAGTTGGTATATTCATTTCATGTTTAATGTTTTTATGCTTGAAATGCTTGCTAACTATGGGTGAAACTCAATATTGTGTTTTCTGTTGGATTATGGTTTATATGTTATGCATCTCAGTCATTCAAATGCTAATGATTTAGTGTTTACTTTGGTTTTATGAATGTTTTCCCTCTTGTCTTCAAACTGTTCAACCAAAACCATAGAAAACCCTATTTTACTTTATTGTGATTATTGAGATTGTGTTGGCTTGTTCTTTTGTAGTATGAGAACAAATTCTAGCACAAACATCTTTGGCGCCGTTTCCAGGGATGAAGTTGAAAAACTATTTTCCTTGGGATACTTATCATTTCACTGGTTTTGAGAGGTGAACTTAAACCAACAAATATTAAAGACCAAGGATGATTTTAAGAAACCCCCTAGATTTATATGTATAAAAATTGGGCGAATCTTTCCAATATATAGGGAAATTTGAAGGCGATTTTATCAATAATATAATATGTATATATAAAAATTTTGGCGAATCTTTCATTTTATTAGATAATGTTGTAAAAACTTGGCGAATATTTAACTTCATTATAAAAAATTGTAAAAACTGGTGAATCTTTCACTGATTTATAGAATATTGTCAAAATAAAAGAATAACAACATTAGTCAAATAACATGAATCACATCATCAACAATAGAACATGTAGACTCACAAGTCACAACAGGAAGATGTCAGTGAAACACAACTGCATTGACTAGATTCAGGGCAAGTGGGGACTCCACTTGTTATCTCATCCCTTAATGGTCTAACGAACATGTGGGGACCTGAATCTTGACAAACTGATAAACTCATAGAATCATACATTATGCTCAATCTTGGCCTCCACTAGCCAATTATGGTCATGGAGGCTAATACAATTATGCATTGTACTTATGCCAATTGATTATTGCATTAGATGAATGTTGGTCTTTTGCCAATAGGTATCGTACGATAAATGCATAGGAACCTAGTGCATAGACCATTTTTCTCTTTGCTTAGATATGTAGAGCTCGTTTATTTTTTTGAATAACGATAAGTATTTACAAAGAAAATATACAGTTAGCGTAAAAGAATTGAAAAACTGAAGAAAATTAATTCATGCAACTAAAAGTTAATAAAATAATATTTTCTCAAATCCTAAAACCAACCTTGATTCAAGCTACAACAAATGGTTAAATCAAGCATCTAATGAGAACTAGAATCATTCAAAGGAATTAAGACAATATTTAACCAAAATACACACAAACTTCAAAAATCGACAAAATGCTTCAAACAAAAGCAATAAACAAACCATAAAAATTTGTCAAGATATTTGTGCTAAACACCAACATGGTTTCATGTACTTGAATGAGCCCATTCTTTCTTAGTGAAAGTGTTGTCAAATTAGTTATTTATCGTTTAATGTTAGGAAACTATCTTTGTGAAGAGATAGCTACTTGGCCTAGCTTTCTCAAATTCCAGCGTCATTTCCTATCAGATACAAGAAAGAGACTATGTAAGAGATAAATATCAAATCATCAATCTTAAAATAAGTTGCATGAAGGTAATGTAGCTCAAATCATCAATGTTACAACAAAAAAGTATAATGTAGAATATATTTTTACCTAAAACATAACCTCAAATTCATATATGGAGTTGAGGTTAGGTTTGAGTTCTGCTTTTAGCTTTTTATAGGAGCTACTTTTGGGATCCCACTTTGTATTGTTATCATGGTACTACACAGTCCTCTTGACCTAATTTTGGGATCATTTGTTGGAAATTAAGAAAATAATCTTATCTTATCATAATTCTTTTTGTTACCTTCATCATATGCTTAATGTGTTACTTTCATTATATGCTTAATGTACATATTGTGTGCCAGTCAGCTGTTAGATTACCACAAGGTTAGTTAAGCACACAAAGTCTACACCACCAGTTTTAGATTGGGTACCATCATTAAAATGGGGGCAAGTGCCCAAAGATTTCCCAAGGATTTATTTCCAAGGAAAAAAAACACCAATGTTCCACCAAGTTTCTGGGATGTGCAAATTTGGGAGCAAGGGAACACATCCAAGGGGACATGTGGAATCACCCCACAAAATCTATGGAACATTGAAGTCTCCAACATAGGAGGCCAATGAAAATACTAAAAAGATTTAAAATATGAGAATTGAAACGTTAACCATTAAAACTATTACATAACAGCAATTTAAGCTTATCCAATTGGCAAAAGCACACCCAATTGCTAATATCCATCACACAATAGCAAGAGAACAAGTCTAGAAGTACCATGTTCTGAGCATTTTCTTCCAGCAGTACTAGACCCTGTTCTGAGTATTTTCTCCCAGTTGCAACGTCACAACCAACAGCCACGTAATAGTAAATGTTTGAGGTATTTATTGTCCAGTAGCAGAAAATAATTAAGTATTTACTATTCACTGTACCCACAATATCCAACAAGGGACTATGGCAAATACTTGAGGTATTAAGTTTGAACTTGTAACTATGGCCACAACAATAAATATCTAGCAGCAAGGTTTCTATGATTCCAACAGTCCACAACATCCAGCAACAAGAATTATGTTTCACAGCATCTGGGAGTCACAGGCCGAAGGTCTCAACTCTCCCTCACGGTCTCCCTCACACTGCCATGCCCACACAAGTTAAAAGACAGTGCAAAGAACTCACAGTCTCACTAAATAGCTTCATTTGTGCACCATGCTTTGCATTAGCAACAACAACACTGCTAATCTTCTTCCAACTTTTATTAGCTTCTGCTAATTTAACTTGACCACCAATTTGGCTTCTTCATTCATCAATCTAATTTAAATGCTATATAACATATAGGCATCTACCAATTGATTGGATTTTTAAATCAGGTATTGCCGCTCTTGTTATTAAGATCTTCCAATAATTAAGGGGGTAGAATTTTTTATTCATTGAGGCTTTAAATATGTCCCAAGTCATAGCCTGCATGGAACCAATATTTATCTTGCACTCACATAAATCCTCCCACCATAGCAAAGCTTGCCTAGGCATGCATAGTTTTTCAAATACAACTTTGTCATCATCTGTAAATTGTTGCATTTTGAAAAAGGGGGATCTAACTTCCTTGGGAAATTATCAAGTCCAAGGCCTCCACCTGACTGGTCGTAGAGTGAAATTTTCACTTTGGGTTTCACTTTGAAAGAGGAACCTGGATTTAGCATCGAGCCTCCTTCAGAAGTAATTCATTTCTTGCCTAGATTGCTATCAAACAATTGCTATTGAACAGTAGCCTATCATGTTGTTTTAGAAGTTGTTAAATTCTTCCATAGATGGGCTATATTCATTAATTGACCATCCATAGGCCCAAATTTTGAGTTTAGAGTAGCAACTTTGGCTTCAACCATTCCAACACAACTTTGCAATTCATCCTCCATTTCCTTCTTTGTCTGAGAGCAAATATTGCCCATAAATTGTGTAGTGAATCAACAACTACATGTGAAACAAATGCTCTAAAAGTATAATACCAATATGATCCCAAAGTATGCCTAGTGGAAATAAGTGCAACAACTGCAATATATAATCCTGCATACACAGCCAATATAAAATGGCAAGAAAATATTGAAGTAAGCAAACAATCTTGGAAATTGAATCCACAAAATAGGCAAAAGAAAATTGAAGAAAATATCAACTCCAAATTTTCATTAAACAAAACATTATGTACAACAAAGATATGAACAGAATTGAATCTTTTATCAGCAACTACAATCCATCAATTTCTACAAACTCCAGAGATCCAATGGAATTGAATTAGCTGTACTACTACCATCACTCAACCCCATTACAAAATGAGAAAGGAATACAAATACAACATGATGGATATAAAGCATTGTATATCTCATTTGTTCATATCTCAATAATACGTTCATGTACAATAGTCAAGAATATGAAAAGACAGAGAAAAGATGTGACAATTTTTTATGACTGTGAGCTTCCGCTCATAACCACTTGTTGAGATCTCTATCCACTTCAGCAAACCTGTGTCAAACTAAATTGTGAGACTGCACCCAAATTTGTGCCCCTGGGTCAGTTCTTACATCCATACAACTAAAATATAAGTGCGACATGTGTCCATAACACTATCGATTGTCACTCTGATGTGCACAGTTATTGGACTACAGCACATGGCCCTGTTGAAACACCTTTTAGACTGAACTCTCTTCTTTCAATTCAGGACCTGATTGATTTTGACTCTTATTATGGATCAAACACCAAAATATGACTCTTATTATGGATCAAGAAACCCTAATATCTCCTTCTCAAGATTGTGCAAGATGGGAAAAAGGATCCTACATGCCCCGCTTTACTAGTGTTCTTCATTGACCACTCTTTAAAGGCAATTATGCCATTAAAAGGTAAAATATTATTTCATTCTGGAAATCTTACTCACTCCAAATCACTTTGAATGATGACCCTATATGTAGGATCAATGGCTTTAGGACAATGGTCAATGCTCTATTGGCTTGCTCTCATTGCATAATTGGAAGATTTTCACTAAGTCATTGAGCAAGAGTTTTTTTATTCATTCTTTGAGAACTTAGAGGCCAAGGGGAAGATTTTGGTGGGAAAACTTTGTTTCTAAATTTTGACCCAGAAAAGTATGCCCATCACAAACCCTCCCCGTGTGCATAAGACCTCCAAACCATAGTTTCCACACTCTTGTGTATGACTCCCAACACTCCCTAGTACGGCAAGTCCAGCTCTGAGATGAATACTTACCTTAATGCTGTTACGATTTTCCTTGACAGAGTATTGACAGATCAATACTCACCAATCTCAATGCTCTTATTAATTCTATTAACAGAGTGTCAAAATTCAATACTCACCATAATCTTGAGTATGTCAAATTTGTGCAGTCCCACCCTGGCCATTTCTGAGGTCACAAAGTTGTGCAATCCCATCCTGGCCATTTCTTATCTGTTAATCCAGCACCAATTTCATCTTCTCAGCCCCTTTTCTGAGGAAAGCTAGTATTTCTGGCCATTCCAATCATGTCTAATTGCTCTTGCATGCTTTCCATTGATGCCATTGCCATGTTTCTTGGCTGACCTGAAACAAACAATGTAAACAATCAATCCAGTAGATCTTGTTCTGTGTGAGATAGAATGGCCATACAATGCATGCATCCTTCTTTTTTCTTTTTCTTTTTCTTTTTCCTGTATCTTTCTTTCTTCCATTTTTTTGTACTGGTTGTGATGGCTAGGTTGGCTAGGAAGGGATGGTGTATGGGAAAAGAAGGGAAAATAATTAACAATTGAAGAACATATCACTAGAGAATCGACGGGAAATATAAACAAAAACAAAAATACCGATTTGTGCTAAATAATAAAATGCCAACCAGCCTATGTTAGGAACAAAGGATATAACTCAAAGGTGCAGAGCACAAAATCAATTAGCTAAACATATGACAGAAGCGGGATATATAGTCACACAATGCAAAATAAATCATATTCTACAACTTCTTAAATAATTCACATTAAAGCTCATATTTACCACCAACTGCAATCCATGTACATAAGCACTTCAAAGACACTACTGGGCTCAAAGCAGAGATGAAAACCTTGAAGTAGAAAAAATGCCTCTTGCAAAAGACTAAAAGTGCAAAACCAGTCTACATAATCCTAGATTTCATTTGTTCTATAGACCTGTGAAGATCAAGGCTTAAGGGGGATGAGAAGGAGAAAGCAAGGTAAACAGCCAATACACAAGCAATGACAACCAACATAGAATATGTGCATCCAACGGGAAGCCAAAAGCATACAGAGTGTTGGGCTTTGCTAGAGATTAGGGTTTCTTATGTTATAGAATTTATTGAGCCCCAATAGCTGTTATGCTGAATTCATTGGTTGTCTTTTTATCTTCTCATTTTCCGTTATTGGACCATGTCGCAGTTGCACTGGTGGAATTAGCAGCTCTCCTAGCCTACCATAAGGCATGCAGAGGGGAGCATGATAATAGCCACCACACAATATTGTCATTTTGACTAATTCTCAAGGAGGAACCATGCAAGGATCAAGTGCTAGCAATCATGATGTTCAAATTTAAATTCATGTCCATGTAGGTTATTGAGTCTTCTATCCTTGCAATCCAAGCAAAATTAACAACTCATTTTATAGCCCACAATGCACATGGATATAAAGGACACTCATATATAATCTCAGTAGCACTATTGTCACCATTACAATCAAAACAACTTATGTTTGTTCTTAGCAACAAACTCATTCATTGGCAACATCTGTGTTCTCACTGCCTTGCACATCACACTAGTGCCCAACACAATATCATATTTCCATGCCATTGTTAAACTTTACATCATAGTTCAGATCTGCACTCACAAATGAAACCTACGGGTCCTAAATTTTGGAGCTTAGTTTACACCTATCAAATCCTAGATCTGCATATACTAAAACTTCTTTAAATTAAGTTTAGAAGGGAAAACAATGTACTCTATGTTAATTGAAAATATCAGATAGAAGGAAGCTAAATATATATTTGTGCAGTATCTAAATTACAAACAGTAATACAAACTCTAACAGCAATCACAACTACTCACTATTATTCAGAAAAGAATATTACAACATCTAGTACACAGGTTGCTTACACTTGCTCTCACTGCAACACACACTAAAATCGTCTCTTATTACACTCCTGTAGATAATTTTGGTGCCTTTGTTTGGCAATTTTAGTGTCTATTGAAATGGGTTGTAACAAATTCTCTTATTATATTTTGTGCATATAAGGTGTCAAGAGTAAGCTTCATAGACAAATAGAGTAAGCTTCATTTTAAGGTCTTAATGGCTATGCCAAGAAATGGACTCTTTGTCTCTTGGTAATAGATAAATTTTTCTTAGACTTGTTCATGGATGAGATATGGGAACATGTATAGGATTCCAATGACAATAAGCATGATGAAAGGAAAAACAAGAAAGAGGGGCAAGCACCATAAAGACAAGTTTTAGATAAACATGAACAACCTACAACAAATCCAAGGTGATGTTCAATATCAATATGGACATACAGGTTGTTTAGTTTTCACGACACCTTAGACAAAGACATCAATGCTTTCCACATGAGAGCAAGGGAATGGTATTTGTGGCATTTTCTTGAGCAAGTTAAGATCATTAATGATAACTATATATATCCATGAGTTGCAAAGTTTATGAAGAATATGCCACTTTTCCCTACTTGGATTTGCTTGATTTATGGTTATTTGAAGGCTGGGACATATTTGATCTGTTGTTTTTTGTGGCTAACAAATACTAGAACTGCCCAAAATATTCCAAATCAACTAATTAGGTTGTTAGGAGGCTCAACATATGCCCAGGTCATTAAGGAAAGTGCCCAGAAATCATTTTGATTCATGTATGAGGATCAAACAAGACAACATGCCTAGGTTTTCTTTCAATCATCCATAGAAATATTGAGGGCTCAGAGAGCTCCATCCATATCAAATGAGATCACAAATTATCCATGTCACCATCACATGAACCAAAGATCTACCAATTTGGACTCCAAGGCATCATACTAAGCCATCCATCCGTGATAAAACAAATGCAATGTGATAATGCTTCATGGAATATGTTGATTTTTTGACCTTGAACTAGGACCTTGTTTGAAGCAGAATAGTTCAGCAATGGAACATTCATTAGATCTAGTCAGTTTTGTGAGTCATGGCCTATTCGTCTCAAATTATGGGCATACTCCAGTCTTTAATTAGCAGCAATTAGCGCTGTTATGGCCCTTGGACAGCACTAAGAAGCATCTTTGGGTAAATCTGGGCACATTGGAAACAAGTTTGTGGAAGGAAACATAAGTAAAACCTATTTATTCTGAATTATGGGAAGCAAGCAACCTAATTCTTGTAGTAGCACTCCATATTGGGTTGTTTCCTAGCATTTCTGCACATTCTAGATAGTTCTAGGTATGTTTTAACCATGTCTCAACCCTCCAAACAGCAACAAGATCGGTCCTGGGTATAATGTGGGCATCTTCCTTGTAGTGGTAGCCATGATTTAGCATCAACCAGCAATAAGAAGTATGGTCAATCTACAAGTAAAGAACAACAATAAAGATCTTAATTTCTCCACATTCTGGGCATATCTTGAGTGAATTTATTTGTGTCTACACTAATTACTTATTTTAAATTCCATTAGTATGAATTGTATAGAATAGTCAAAGATAACTAATTCAATTGATGCAACTGGTGCAATATTTTGATACAATTTGACAAGTTCATCCAGACACAGGGGTCACCAAATGCCCAGTTAAAGATATTATCATATAAATATCTAAGAGGGTGTTGTTAACATAGCTCACCATAGGGTCTAGTGCATCATCTTGTTTGCACATTACCCAGGGTACACCCGTATCCATTCCCACAGCCATCTGGGCAACCCAATTCACGTAATTCACTCCAGCAGGCCCAAACAACGTTTCTTCAGGTTTATACTCATTTTCCACCTGTAAGAACACTTTGTTATTAGTCCTAATATTAATAAATCAAACCAAGTTTACATAGAAAATTCAAACACATGCCATATCGCTCTTTTCTGCATCAAGAGATTGCCCAAAATCATCTAAATCACAATCAGACTTGGTTTATAGGGTCTGAAGTTAACTCAAGTCTATTTTTTTTAGGTTTGTTTGCACCCCTTTTGTGGAGAAAAAGAGCCCAGAATTCAAAACCCCCTAATACATGTTTCCACTCAATGGTTATCTCACTAGTGCAAGAAGGCCATTTGAAGCGGTTGGGGCCAGATGCGATTTCTGGGTAACTTTGGCATAATAGATACCCTGGACATGCTTTCAGCACTATGAGAAGAGGAGGATTTTGTCAAAATATAATAATAACACCAATCCATATAAAATACCTCTAAGCTTTCTCAATATGAAATGAATCTAATAAAAATTCAAATGTTTATTTGTACAGACAATCTATCAATTCTGTAAACTTCCCCCTTCATTTTTTATTTAGTAGGAAAAGCTCAAGGCTCAAAGTGAAATCATGCTTATCAGGCACCCATTCTCACAGTGGATACAAGAACCACACTTATGCTCTCAACATAGCTTGGCAGGTTCGTACTTATGTTGTTTCTGCAATATACTCATCTAGAAATAGCAAGATAACATGTTGGTCCAATGATTTAAAAATATTGTAGGATGGACAAGAAATTCATATTCAGTTAAAATATCATTGATGAGCACTACAACTGCACGAAGTTAACTGTCATAATTCATGACACAGATTTTACAATTGACCACTGGTTCTTAACCTTGTTCAGCCTAGACTATTCCTTCTACACAATCAAACTAAAGTTTAAAATTTAAGCATTTAATGCACAGTGACTATGTTAGATTTATCTCGATGCATGTATCATTCAGTGGATTGAAAGAAGACATGGTAAAAATTAACAACTATAACTTTCCAAATTTGAGTAATTTATATAGAATGAGACCTCACAATAGATTTTTTTTATATTCAAGGGATAAAAATCCTCATAACTTGCACATCATTCTAGCAGTAGAAATATTTCCATGTTTCATCCTCCTACTGTGCATAAATGGAATTATGCTTTATCATAATCCCCTCTGCAATCAAATATATGGAATAAATCCTAATGAATAAGGGAAAGACAAACACAAGATGCTTCAAGAAGACGATTCAAATTGTATACTCCCATTTAAACAATGGCTGCATACTAAGTCGATAATATTTGTAAATTACTAATTTTAAATGACCACAAAATAGAATGTCCTGGGTGGGAACCATGACATGGTATTCCTCTTGCTTGCTAAATAAATTGAGAACCACCATAATTGCAGGAACAACCAACACAACACACAAGGAGACTCCCAGAATGGATTCCATAAAGCACAATGCTCTTCTCCAACATGTACAAAATGTTTTTGTCTCTTGCCATTTGCAAGAATCAGTTGAACCTTCAAATGAATTGAGATTAGCTGGTAAGTAATTTTCTTTCTTATCATATGTCTTATAAGCTTCTTTTTCTAACTTAGTCAGGTCAGTGCTCTGGTAATCTTCCTCGTTATCTAACATCTCCTCAAAAACAATGCTTGAAGCAGGTGACAAAGAATCAGTTCTATGCACACTTTTTGACCATTCAGAACTGTTATGCAAATCTCCCTCTTCTGAATTGCTTCTAACTGAATACCCATCAACTACACTATAGAGACTGTCAAGCATTGTCCTTCCTTTTTTTGGCTGTGATCATATGTCGATTGTCTCCACCCATGGATTCATTGACAATGCCATTGGCAGCTAGAATTAAGTTCATATTCTAGTCAATTGCATTCAAATTATCATGGTTAGCTTCTGCAGAATCTGCAAGTTCTCCTCTGGATTGCAATTTTCTACATGTGTTTTTGGAGGAGGATTGTTGTTCCAGAGACCTAACAAATTTCCTTGGTGTGTTGAATACACTCATATTATCAATTGTAATATATGATCCTATATTCTGAGGAAGAGAACAAACAGTAAAGCACCTGAGAATTTGCAATCAAAAGAGATAATGCTGATATAATAAAATGTACAAACTTTGCTTAAGCTTCCTCATCAAGCACAAGATGCATCAAACGAGACAAAACAGGAAAACTAAGGACACATCCCATGCTCTTTATGCGTACCTTAGGGATAATTGTTTCTTTCATAGCTGAAGGGAAATGTGAGTGAGCGTAGTTAATGCAGAGGGAAAAACATGGGTCATTTTCATCCTCTTTATAGGAACGTCTCCTTTCTAAGCAGTCCTCATCATAAAATGATGCATCTCCATTTTCCCCATTTCTATCAACCATATGTATCTTGGTCCTTGTTTTCCTATAAAAGTGTGTTATGTTTTGTGCCAAATTTAAGCATTTATGGTACCATAAAAGTGTGTTATGTTTTGTGCCAAATTTAAGCATTTATGGTACCATAAAAGTGTGTTATGTTTTGTGCCAAATTTAAAGGCTGGTAGTGACACAGGAGTGGAAACATTTTGGGCTTAATTCAACATTTTTTGGACCATGGACATCATGTCTTTCATCATCTTTTGAATCTTGATGCAACTCTTGAGTCTTGACAAGCAGGTAAATCCTTGTTATTTTGTGTTGTAGATTTTGTTTACCTTTGTGGTCTTGATACCAATGGAAATTCAATAGTTTCAGTTATATTTCCAAAATCACAAATGGTAGTTTGTATGTTTCATGATATTTTATTTTCATTTAATGAATGACTGTGGAGTAAATATTCCTATTTTCATTTAGCATTTAATGAATGATTGTGGAGTAAATATTCCTATTTTAATAATCAATGTTTCCCATCTATGATCCAAATCATTTGGCCCCTCGATCTCTAAGCAACTTCAATAAGTGCCATGTCTATAGTAAATCCTGGTAGGGAGCATAGTCATTATGGTCATTTCTCCTATTCTAGCAATGACCATATTCCTCATTATGAATCATTTCTACACAATGATTTATGCCAGATTTTCACTTGTGGAGAAATGAATCATAACCTAATAGATTCATATATTCCTCCTATTTCTTCCATGTTTTTAAATGGACATAGTCATTATGGTCCTTTTCCTATGCTAGCAACATTTAATATACTATTAAACTTTTCACTTGTGCCATCTGTGGTCATGACCTAGCAAATTCATATATTCCTCCTCTTTCCTCCATGGTTTTTGACTCACAATTCTTCTTCATAGTTGACTTTCTTTTACTCAAGCAATAAAGACTATGATTTCTACTGTTTCTATTGGTCCATCACTACTTTAAACAACAATAAGGGAAATTAGCAGGATATAGATGCACTGTTTAAGACAGCAAATGTGTCACCTTTCCTGGAGTCAATGTACAACTGATGGATAATTTTAAAAGCTTCCTGTCAAATAAAATTTTGTTCCTAACCATGATGCACTAAACAAATTCCTTGACATATATGTTAAGTGCTAGCTTCTTTACAATAAAATATTTATCTCCTCTCAAATTTGTTATTTTACAAAGGGCTGCTGCTTCACTGAAACACTATTGCTACTCTCATAGCCAAACTTATAATAACCAAAAGAAAGCGACAATGTAGAAATAGAAATGCTCCTTCTAAAATGTGAAAGGGATGCTACTGGAATAACTTATAAGGTCACAGACAATAGTGCTCCAAGCTTAAGAGATTGGAATTATTTTGTGTGATATAGATAGATAGATAGATATCCAAGAAAATGAGGAAAGCATTGGCTTTGTTTAAGGTATGTAGGTACAGAATCTACACAAAAAAGAAGTAGGGTTGAACTCCACTCCATTCAAGAGGCAAAAAAACTCCCAACAAGGTGAAATGGCAACTTGATTCCTTGGATTTCATTATTGTGAATAACTTCTCAAACTGCATTCTCTGAAGAAAAAAATGAGACTAATTAATTCAACATTTTCATGGCACAATTTTCTGCAGATTTACGTACTCAAAATTACACTTTGAAGCAGGATTAAGCTCTTTAAAATGAAAACATCCATGATATTTGATAGAAGCCACAGAAACCAGCATTGCCTAAAGAAGAAACAGATCACCATGGACACCAACTACTATTAGCACTAACTTTAAGTTGATGGAAGGGATTAGTTGATTTAAGGATAACTTTGAGTGAATGGAAGTGATTAGCAGATTTAAGGATAGTGGGAACAAGAAAAATAGAAGGAAAAGCAAAGAAATCTATGCTACTCTTATAATCAGTATCATGTGCCCTGGAAAATAATTCCTAATGAGCTCCATGGCTGTTGAATACTATAACTTACACCCAGAATAAAACCAACAGAGTGCCAAAGAATAATATCCAATGAGGAAAATCTCATCAA
>LPNX010227652.1:294294-328354 GCA_001517045.1 Pseudotsuga menziesii
GGTTGCGACACTAACCTATGTATTACTTACATAAACTGTTTATAAAGCACACCTTGTCTAAGCTAGATAAATAACATGAAGCATTAACATGTACAGGAACATTGTATGAGCTAGTTAAGATTCATTTATCCTATCCAACTCAATTGTGTGAATCTTAACTAGCTCATACAAAGTTCCTGTAAGCTGTTCTTAATCGTTAGGCCCACTCAAGTTATACAACTGTGCAGAAGAAGCATCAAATTTGAAAAACAAATAATGGCAATACAAAAACTGACCATAGAGATGACTCTAAAGCTTTGGCCAAAGCCAAAATCATTTCTACACAAGCAGTTCATAGAAATTGAAGGCAATAGCCAATAGATATACAAAATGAGCATAGGAGGTCCACATGTGTTGAAAGGAGAAATAGAAATTATATACATAGAACGCTGACAATAAGAAGCATTAATAACAAGCAGCAGTAGGGATGCAATAAGTAAACATGGGAAAATGAAAACTGCCACAGGCCCTACATTTGCAGACAACTAGATATGTCATTGGGGTTTATTCTATTGAAAATTTCTATCCAAACAAATGCAACAAATTCAAGGCCATAGGATCTAAGGATTAGATTACAACTGTTTCGCGCTAAATACAACTTCATAAATTATAGGAATAAAGGGGTAACTGGATGCTTTAGCTCACTAAATATTCCCCCCAGATGCTGACAAATCAGATTTGAAATTGAGGACAAATATTACCATAAAATGGGGTGCATCATCCTCCTCACCATCCTTCTTTACTCCTCTAAAATCAACACCTTTTATCTTGTCATGAAGTTGCACATGACGATAAAAAACATTTAGAACTCTTTGAAGCAAAACAACATTGAGAACTCTTTGAAACAAACCACTAGAGCAAGTTATGATTTACATGCATAATCACTGATCTAGTACAGTAAGGGATAATAAGACCTATAATACCTACACAGAATTGACAATAAATTCCAGATGATACGAGAGATCTCGTACACCAAGATATTTAAGCCCACGCACTCCTTCATAACCACTGGCTGCACTTCGATTTTGAGGACCTTCTCTACGAGATTCTGCTCTGTCACTAGGTGAGGATAAGGCTGATATGTCTGGTATGACAACAACCGTGCCTATGAATATCACCCTGAAATAGAAAATAGCATGAACTCAATAGCAGCAGATAGAAGAGAGGACTCAACACAGTTAGAACATGGATGGAGTTAAAATGAAGTAAACAATTTCAAACAATTCATAACTGTATGCATTTGTATTAACTATTAAGAGACCGTCTTTTTTCTTGGTGTGACCAATATCATCCACTCTCAGAAATAGTGCCCTTTAAGCTAATAAGTATGTGTTTTAATATCAAGAAAAGACAGAACATGTGATAGATCTATATAAAAAGAAAGAGCCAAAGAATGGAGGAACAACACGGAACCTAGCATAATCCCAATCCCTGGGATAAGCACTGCCTCCACAGATAATAAGCTTAGGCCTGAAATCCAAGGCTTTCTCCTCCAACTTGTCATAATCAATGAACCCAGTCTCCTGGCTGACCCTCTAAGGAAAACTCTCGAAGTAAATCGATGTAGCAGACCTGTGCCATCTGTTTTCACCTGAAGCAGACCCAAATCTTGTGCTGCTCCATACCCAATGGATGAACATCCAAGGCCTGCAAATCAGGGACAAACTAAAACAAATTTACCCAAAGATCCATAAATAGGCACGAAATACCAAATTTTGAACCTATCTACCATAAATTTGGACGAATCATCTTCATTTATCCTCCAAAACTGTAAATTTTTGGCGATTTCACCTCCAATACGGAAGAAATCAGGGCGAATGTCATGATTTTCCCATCGACGGGTTGGCGAAATTAGGTTTTATGAATTTTCAGAGGTTAATCACGTGGGCTATTTAGTCAAGGGAAATTATATATAAAATAAAATATGGGCTAATTTATTAAATTAAAAAAAACCATTTCAATATTGAAAATTCGCCCATCTTTTTTTGGGCACCCCTTAAAATTCGCTAATGGGCTATAATTTGCCCCTAATATCATCCGTGTTAAAGACTACTTTTCACCAATATTTCATAGTGGCTAATAAGGGGGTTGAAACAAGAAATATTTTGAAAACAGCTAGGAAAATCAAAAGGTCTCAGTCATCCCCAACTTTATGCATCCCTAATTAATTTGACATACTGTCACCCTTTCCACTTTATGAGGAGGAAAAACAAAATCTATCTTGAAAAATCAATTGGTGACTCCAGTATTTCAAGATGCAGAAGCCGAAGACCATGGAAGCCATTCTGGCTCAAAGGTTTGCACCTTTCAATTTTTCCGATGTTCCAGGTTTCCCAAATCTAGTACCTACTATGGATGTTTGGGGAGATTATCTTCCACGGTTTAGAGAAAGCAAAGAGGATAATCCTTTAGATCACCTCATCAGGTTTCATCAATATATGGTTCAGTTAAATATACAACATGAAGATGTGCTCATGAATATGTTCATGTATTCACTCGAGCAAGATGCACGAGAATGGTATTTTTCTCTTCTTGTTGCTAGCATTTCCTCACTGAAAGAATTCCACACATGTTTTCGGAAACATTGTAAGTATGTGTTCTCAGTTGAAATCTTTTTCAAAGATTGTTGTGAGCAGGAAACTGATTCAAAAAATCATGATGATAAGTATAATCAAGGATTCAAAACATATCATGAAGAAGTTGTAGTTTTAGAATTTGTTGAAGATGAAGAGGTAACATTTTCAGATACTCCTGTCAAGGAAAAATTCCATGATCATTACGATAATCAAGTTGTTGTTTTAGGTCAGGTTGAAGATTATTCTAGTGTTGAGATCAACAGAGACAGTTTGGAATATTCTCATAATGATTTCAACAGTCTTAATAATCATTTGAATGCTAATCCTGTTGAAGATCAATCTCTTGTTCAACAAGCTGTTGAAATCAATGTTGTGTTAAAATCAGCCTTGTAATGAAGAAAAGCACGAACCTTTAGCATCATCATTTGAAAATTTTCAGAATGATCCTCGTTATGATGAAGAGATTGGGGTTTCAGGACAATAATTCTGTGATGAATTATATTCTAGTCCTTTTTGTTTTGATATTAAAATTGATGAAAGTGAGGCTGTTGACAATTTTAACATTATATCAGAAGTTTCTTATATTCATGGTTATGATAAATCTGATGTTTAAAACCATTATGAAGATGTTATAATTTTTGATAAATATGATGATGAAATTGAAAAGAAAGACCCAAAAATGTGTGAGGTGTGTGATATGACACAATCTAATCAGCAGATTCAGGAATGCATTCAGTCCATTATCCTTGAACAACCGGAGCCAATGTATGATAGTTATCCATTTGAAGACAGTGTGGAAAAGGAGGTTCAGCTTGTTGACATTATTGATGATATTGTCCCAAAAATTCTGGAGCAAATTCAAGTTGATCCTGATGTATTTTATTGCCAATGTCTGCTTGATATTCATGGAACAAAATATTCTTATGGACAGCTTATCTTTTTCATAGAACAGGAAAAGGCAACTTTTGGAAATTTTTATGATCCAGTGCCAGATTATTTAGAGTCAATACTAAGTTATAGATCTGTTATTTTAGAGACATCATTTGATGAAAGTAAGTATAAGTTGTTAGATCTTTACTCTTCATGTTTTCCAATATTTCTGATTATACATATATTCAGAGTTGGAAGCAAGTTTTGGTGGGTTGATGAAATTTTTTCCTGGTTACATTGGAAATGGAATTACAATTTAATTCAGTAAATGGAAGGTTCCTCAAATACTTTTACAGTATTTTGAAGGAAAGAGATTTGAATCTCATTGTATATATCGGTGTGTGAAGGATTGAAAAAAGACTCCATAGCCCAATGGATGTTTTGGAAACTAGTAGGTAGCAGCACAGAAGACACTGGTTTATAGGTTCTTGAAGCCTCATAGGGAGGACTTCATCCTGCAGCAGGAGCCAGATGTTAGGTCATGTTTTTGTTTTCTATCTTTTAATACTTTTATTTGTGTTTTGAAGCTTGGTTTTACTTTTTATTCCTAGAAAATTTTGTTGATTGGCATAGTTTGAATTTTTTTTCTTCTGTTAGCTATGTTATTTGATTTCTTAGTTTATTTTTACAAGTTTTGGTTTGATTTCATAATCAAAGGGCTTATATAGGGCTTATATGGATTAAAAAAGTCTAAAAAATAGCATAAAAGTTTAATTGGACTCCTAAACCAAGTTTAAACCCTTATCATTAGCTTAATTTTTGCAAATCATTAACCTTTAAAAATCATCTTCCAACGTTGCAGAGATTTAGTTCTATAAAGTGCCAACACTATGGTAGCATAGTGGTTTAAAGCATCGATGAGGTAGTTGATAGAGCTTTCGATCACCTATCGTGAAGCTAATGGTCTAAAGCACCGACACTGCAGCAGCATAGAGGTTTAAAACTTCGACGAGGTAGTTTATAGAGCTTCTAATCGCCGATCGCGAAGCTAATGGTCTAAAGCATCAACACTGTGGAAGCATAGTGGTTTAAAACTTCAACGAGGTAGTTGATAGAGCTTCCAATCGTCGATCATGAAGCTAATGGTCTAAAGCGCCAACACTGCGGCAGCATAGTGTCTTGAGGTTTCGATCCATTAGATATTACTACTTCTGATCGCTGACAAGTTAGTAATGGGAAGTGCTCATTCGTTCAATCTTGAACCTCCGATCACCGATGCTGAGAAACACTAGTTGTTAGTGATGAGAGACGCCGATACAGCATGGACATTCAAATGTTAATCACTGTGACAAGTGTGAATATCATTATGAAGGCGAATCGTGGCAGTTTCTTGCATAAGTGATGCAATAATGATAGTAGACCATAATGAGACAAAGGCGTTTCGAATCATGTTTTTTTCTTGAAGTGCACGTAGAGCAGGTGGAGATCGTGGCAAAAAATTAGTACTTGAAAATCGAAATTTTGAAACAGAGTGAAAATTAGGGCTTTCAGGAGTGGTTGGCTGGAGTGGTCAAAGCGGTCAGAGAAAATTGGAGCATATAATTCGACACCTGACAGTTGAGATAACAATATTATAGCTATTGGATTAGTCATTTTTAACAGGTAGTCTGTGAATCATTACCATGAATTAATTGCAGTTTCTAGGGAAGCTTTTAAAAGGAAAAGACAAACATAGAATTAGTTCACATAGCTAAAGCAGACTATCCAAAAGCTGACTCAGCAAAATTAGGAGCTAACAAGGAGGGTTGCAGACTTGGAGGCAGATCACTTGAAAGCTAGAAGGAAATCTCAATCCTTGGAGGGGATTGCTTTACTAACTGAAGCAGCTAAAGACTTGTAAAGTTAGTTATTAGTTAAGTTTGAAAAGTCATTTTATTTTTGTATAATGATAGTTTAGATTGAACTATTTGATATATAGCCTAAAAGCAGTTAGGATTCAGTTATTCAACTGATTTTGGAGGAATAGGATAAATGTAAGTCTGAAAGAAGACAAATGGTTCGATTTTTTGCTGACAAGGGGAGGGTATCAGGCTTTGTTTATGAGCTAAGTAAAAGACTCTTATGTGTTTTTGAGGACTAAATTATGAAATATATGCACTATATGCCCTTCATATTATTGACTGGTTTCATTTCTAATTTGTGTTAACTACTCAGTTGGTATATTCATTTCCTGTTTAATGTTTTTATGCTTGAAATGCTTGCTAACTGTGGGTGAAACTCAGTATTATGTTTTCTGTTGGATTATGGTTTATATGTTATGCATCTCAGTCATTCAAATGCTCATGATTTAGTGTTTACTTTGGTTTTGTGAATGTTTTCCCTCTTGTCTTCAAACTGTTCAACCAAAACCCTAGAAAACCCTATTTTACTTTATTGTGATTATTGAGATTGTGTTGGCTTGTTCTTCTGCAGTGTGAGAACAAATTCTGGAACAAAAAATTAGCTCGACCATGTCCAAAGTAAAAATTTGGACAGCTTGAACATATATCACAAATTCATAAATAACATTCTTAGTTAATAAGAAAAATAGTTTTCATGTGTATTTAAATAAAAAGATGCTAACAGTAAAATGATAACAAAATAAATTTTAAGGTCAAAGCATCCATACAAAAATAAAACTATGTTCAAAAACAAAATTTGGTTGACAAATTTTAATCATTCATGCTATAAAACCACAATATCTCATTCAGACCATCATCTGAACCATTATTCAGATCCTTCCTAAAGTCTTCCATCAAATCCTTCATATTGATTGATTGATTTGTTTTTTTTTTGTAAAAACATGCTTCATGCTATAACCTGAAAACACTTTAACATTTGTCAGAGATAAGCAATTTTGTCATAATAATAATAAAAGATAAAATCAGGCAAATATTTTTTTTCCGAATCTTCCTAATCCTCCCCAAAACCAAAGATATGGCATGTCCTCATGCAAAGGAGAAGAATAGTTTATTTCAGCTAATAAAAAGTGTGAGTATGTTTTTATTGTTTTATAAAGAAAAGAAAAATTGACTAGTAAAGGAACGTGATTCAGATATGTATATTTATGAAAAATAAGAGTTCTTAGAAAGACCATATAAAGAGACAATAATATAATCGAAAGAATGCCATAGGAAAAGCTAGGAATCTATGCCTCATTGTAAAGATATCTTGTCATCATAAAAGTAAATTGAGTTTATCCCGGAGTGTGTGAGAGATGTGACTATGGGTCCCATTTCTAGGATAATAACATCCTAGCTATTGATTGAATTAGATGGCCAAGTCCACGCCCAACTTACAGCGATTCTCAACTTACAGCGATTCTCAAGTGACAATAAAGATAATGGGCCTTAACATTCTATTTAATATTTTTTTTGAAAAATCTCCTGTATATGATCATTATTTTACGAATCATGTGCATAGTAGTGCATTAACTAGACCTCTTTACCCGATATTTCCCCGCTGCCAACAATCTTGTTCAGTACCCTGGTGGGTTTATCTTGGTACCATGAAAGTATAGTCTCGTTGCTAGTGATCCTGTTCAGTACCCCTACGGGTTTACTTGCATTTATCGAGTTTCCTAGTTTTAAGTTGTTACGCAGCATTGACCCGCTACCAGTAGGCCTGTTCAGAACCCTGATGGGTTTTCCTTATATAATCATATTAAATATATGGAAGTCTATTGGTACTAGAGCGTGTTAAGCCCTGCTAAACACATAATTCAATTTTATAGAATAAACTTACAAATAGCTTTTCATACTGGCCTTAATCATAAATCATGTCAAAAGAGAATAACTTAAAGTTGTTATTTGACCTTAGAATCCATATTTTTTAGAAGAGATAAGTAATGTTCCCCATAGGTAAAAATTCCACCTACTCTCGAGTTATCACAAAGAGATATTTGAGAGACAAGTTTTGATAACAAGTATAGAATGAACTAGTAATCCATAGGCACACAATGAATGATAATGAAAATAGGTCTTATCAAGCATTGTTCGAAATAACAAATCAGAAATATACATGTCTGAATTAAAATATCAGAAACTATCTGAATCATAAAAGGGGCAGTTAAGAATGATATGCAAGGAGTTATCCTTAATTGTAACTAAAAACTGAAAATTAAGAAAATTTAAGATACCTTATGAGCGTAATTACCTTTTCCAGATAATACTTCATGAGATGCTTATAGAGATAAAGTGTCCATGATCAAACTACAAAACCACTTGCTAGATGATTCAATTTATTCATAAAAACATAGAAAGAAAAAAGAGTGGCATGTAATTTATTTTATCAGAAATGACTCTTATTTATTCATAGAAGCAAAAACATATCTACATATATACAAGTGATGATAACCCAAAATGATTTCATGGATCAGGAGGAGGAGGAATAACTTCCTCTTCAATCAATTCCATTTCTCTGTGCTGTAAAACATTTTGTACGGAATCCTGTCTAGATATTCGTTGGTGGTAAATCCTAAGTCTATGTCCACTCACTATAAAGGAAATTTCTGAGCCGTCAATTGTTTTAATTTTTACTAATCCATTGTCAAAAGCTATAACTACTTCATAAGGGCCCAACCAACGGGGTAGTTAATTTTCCTTTAAAGTTTTTAAACCATGAATTAAATAGTAATGCCCAATCTTCGGCATTAAATTGCTTTTGCTTGATAAATTTATCATGCCATTGCTTCCGTTGATTCTGTGTTAGCATGGTTCTTTGGAGCGCATCCTGTCTAATTTCATCTAATTCATTAATCTACAGGAATCATTGTTTCTATGCTTTATCCAAATCCATACCTAACTGTGCTGCCATACGAAAGGTTTTAACTTGAAATTCAATAGGTAAAAGGACTTGTTTGCCATTTACTAACTCGTAGGGGGTATGTCTGGTAGTATTTCTCCATGTTATCCTATGGGCCCATAAAGCCTCTGGAAGTCTATTTACCCAATCCTTATGATGTAAGTAAATGGTATTGGTTAAAATAGATTCTAATACTTTATTGGTTGATTCTACCTGGCCATTAGCTTGAGGATGGTAAGGTGAATACTTGCAATGTCGGATACCATACTTCGTAGTGAGCTCTTGCATTAATTTGGAAGTGAATTGAGTACCTTGATCTGTTACATTTTCTCTGGATACACCAAATCAGGTAAATATTTCTTCATATATGAATTCTACTATAGATTTCTCTGTAGCCCTAAACAAAGATTTAGCTTCTACCCATTTGGTAACATAATTTGTGCAAACCAAGATATATTTATTTTTACGAGACATGGGAGAGATCGGTCCTACAAAATCAAGAGCCCATTTTTCAAAAGGCTCAATCATGACCTAAGGTTGTAAAGGAATTTGGTCTGATGTCGTGGGTTTACCCATTCTTTGACAACTATCACATCCTTTAACGTACTTGGAAACATCCTTAAAAGTGCTTGGCCAGTAATAACCAGAGTGCAGTACTTTGTATGATGTCCGTTTATCAAAAAAGTGTCCTCCACGTGGGACATCAGGGCATGCTCAGAGGATGTCTTTCATTTCATCCTCCCACACACATCTTCTAATAATAAGATCTAGTCCAGTGCAAAAGAGGTAATTATCAACCCAGGAATAGTTAGAGCTTTGTACTATTATGCGGCGTTTCTCGTATGGAGCCAAATGGTGTGGCACTTTTCCAGTCGCTATATAGTTTGCAATATCAACAAACCAAGGGGTTTGAATAGATACAGCAAATAGATGTTCATCAGGAAAAGTATCATCAATAGGTTTAATATCACTATCATGTTGCATACGAGAAAGAAAATCTGCTACTAAGTTTTCTTTACCAGGTCGATCAATGATGGTAATATTAAATTATTGTAATAGGAGAAGCCACCGAGTAAATCTACCATTGGTGATCAGTTTATTCATTAAAAATCTAATGGCAGAGTGATCAGTGTGCATAAAAACTTCGTACCTTGTAATATAATGGCGTAATTTATTAATAGAATAGACTCTTGCCAAAAATTCTTTTTCAGTAACGGTATAGTTTAGTTCGGCGGGAGAAAGATTTTTGTTGATAAAATAAATGGCATAAGGTAATTGTCCTTCTTTTTGGCATAGGAATCCTCCTATGGCTGTATCAGAAGTGTCAGTAGATATATGAAAGGGAAGGGTCCAGTCAAGGCCCTGAGTATTGGTGCTACTAATAGTTTAGCTTTTAAATCTCAAAAGCATTTTGACAATATTCTACCCATTAGAATTCTACATCTTTTATAAGAAATTTAAACATTGGTCCAGCTATCTTTGTAAAGTTTTCAATAAAATGACGATAATAGCCTGCATGACCCAAAAAGATTCTCACCTCCTTTTGGGCTTTTGGAAAGGGAAGGCCAACTATTAATTCGATCTTAGCAGGGTCTACCTTAATTCCTTGAGAAGAAATATGGTGTCCTAAAACTATACCTTCTATCAGTAACATTTTATAGTTTTCATGACTAAGAGCTAAGTTTGTCTCTTGACATCATATCAAAACTTTCTCGAGGTTGTCAAGAGCTTCTTGGAAATTATTACCATAGGCTGTAAAATCATCCATGTATATCTCAACAAAGTCATGTATAAGATCAAAAAAGATGCCTAAGACTGCTCGCTGAAAAGTAGTGAGTGCATTACATAAGCCAAATGGAAAAACTTGATAAGCAAATGTCCCCCAAGGACATGTAAAAGTGGTCTTATGCTGATCTTCAGACGCTATTAGGATCTGGTTGTATCCACTATATCCATCAAGAAAGGAGAAATACTGCTTACCTGAAAAGGTATCTAATACTTGGTCAATAAAGGGAAAAGGAAAGTAGTCTTTAAGAGTGGCTTTGTTCAGTTCCCTAAAATCAACACAAATACGCCATTTCCCTGTGACTTTATTTGGTATTACCACTAGAGGAGACACCCATTTGCTATCAAAAATAGGATAGATGAAATCGGCGGTAAGGAGTTTTTGTAATTCTTCTTTTACTATATCCTTAAAAGCAGGATGCATCCTCCTCTGAGGTTGTCTTATAGGTGGTATATTTGGATCCATATAAATGTGGTGAATACAAGTGTCAGGGTGTATACCCTTCATATCAGTGTATTCCCATGCAAATTCTCTATCTTGTTTTTTAAGAACCTTAAGTAGTTGAGCCTGTTGATATTCACTTAGCCTTGCATTTATGTGCAGAAATTTTTCAGGGCCGACTTGACAAGGTATGGTGAAAGGTCATGTATGCTCTTCGATTGTGAAGACACAAGGTGTTTCTATAAACATTGATAGAGCCATAGTTTCCTGAAACTTATCTCCAAATATTTGATCAAATTTAGCAAACGATTGAGGAAAATCTATACTAGTGGTGGAGGAAATAAATTGATTCAATACATTCTCAGTAGTCTTCTCCTGCAATGCCCAGGAGAAATCACTAGGAAAGGAAAGGTCATCAAAATCTTTGTTCCCAAAGGAACAATTTAACCACCATGAATTTTCAATTACTGGTTGTGCTAGCAGATATAAAATAAGTCTTTGGGTAGACAACCCAATGGAAATGGTCATCTCCCCATCCCTACATCCTATAAAATCATTGGCAGTAGCTAGCCATGGTATTCCCAAGATAATAGGGTGTTCTTTATAAGTATCCTTTGATTCTATGACCATAAATTTGATGGGGTAATCCCATGAAGCTACTGATACAATAATTTCATCCAGGACTCTAATAGGATTTACCATAGTACGGTCTGCTAGTTCCAAGATGGAAGGGGTAGGTCGAAGAAATTGTCCCAACTATAAAAATTCTAAAACTGCGGTGGTCATCATATTGATGGATGATCCTAAATCGATTAATGTGTTATCTATGGCGGTATTATTTATAATTATAGTCACTACTGGGGATCTTGGATTTGTATATTTTTCAATCTGGGACTAATCTGACATATATTCAGACATCTCTCCTATGACATGAATTGTAAGGGGGTCTTTTTGTTTCTTCCCTGGGCGTTTAATGCATAATTCCTTTATTACCTTACTGTAAATTGGTATATCTTTAATAGCTTGCAATAACAGGATTTTGATACAAATATGCTTTAATTCATTCAAGATATCATACTCCGAATGAACTACAGGTTTTTCTATTACTAGTCTTGCTGGAAATGGAGGAATTCTTTGTTCCTGAATAGGTTCTTGCAGAGGATGGGTAGGTACTGGAACTTTTGGAATGTTCACATCCTCTAAGATGGCATCATTCACGAGTTCATTTGAATCTTCTTCTTCTTCATTTTCCTCACGAATAACAACTAATGTTTTGGGATTATCATTAACAACTCTTCTAGACCGTAATTGAATCTCATGTATAGGTACAGTCGAAACAAGGTAGGATGAAAGAGTTTGCAACTCAATATTGTTCAGAGATTCAGTTGGTTTATTATTAGGGTTAGGTATCGGTTGTGCAGGTAATAATGTCGATCGCAGAGGATTTGTATTCTGGAAGTGATGAGGTTGTTGTGCAATGAGAGCAACTGGAGGTACAAATCCAGGCAAATGCTGCTGGAAATTCGGTTGATGCTGAGGATAAGGATGATTAGGTGGAGGGATAGGTTTTGATTGAGGGTATGGATTTCCTCTCCACCCTTGTGACCAATACTATTGCTGTGGAAATTGAGGAGGAGGATACTGAGGTGGCCAACTCTGCCAACTAGGATTGTTCCATTGTTGGGGTTGTTGGTATGGAGAGTAATAGGATGGGGATTGTGGTGGAAAAATCTAGTATGTTGGTTGATCTCTAGATTGCCAAGGAGGCATCCTAGATGTTTCACCTACATCCCCACTCTTATTGATGACTTTCTATCCAGGAAAGGATGGATAGTTATCTGTCGGATGTTCCTCTGTACATATGTGACATATAGAGATATTGTTTAATGGACATTCCCTTTGGGTATTTTTTGTTCTACACCTTGGACAGAAAATACTCATTTCTGAATGTTCTTCATATTTCCTTTTATTGGCTTGTAAAGCATCTAACTGAGAACCCATAGCTCCTAAGATGTCAGTCTTAAAATTTTCCAATAGGTTACCCAATTCCATCCTTATAACCCCTCCTGAACTAGGAGTTTCCTCTTACATTTCTACTATAAGGATCTAGAAAGTTTTTCCCAACTTCCCCCATACTTCTAGAATAATTTTTAAACATCTCACCGATCTGTGTAAAGGTCTTATGGGAAATATCATCAATTGCCAAGATTAAGACTCTCTAGCAAGTCCTCAGAGATTCGTTT
This sequence comes from Pseudotsuga menziesii, assembly GCA_001517045.1. Taxonomy (NCBI): domain Eukaryota; kingdom Viridiplantae; phylum Streptophyta; class Pinopsida; order Pinales; family Pinaceae; genus Pseudotsuga; species Pseudotsuga menziesii. The sequence continues at coordinate 307,092 of LPNX010227652.1, forward strand.
GAGAAAAAGTGTACGTACTGCATCTTCTCAAAGGTCATGATACTTTGATTTATGAAGTGTATAAACGAACCTTTCGAGATAATCCTCTAGGATTTCATCTTCAAGTTGTTGTATCTTGAATATATTGTGTCAAGAATCTTCAGGTTTGCAGTATTCTTGATACTTTTGCAAGAATGAGGTTCTCATGTCATCCCAATTTTTGATAGTGGATTCACCTAATCCCATGAACCATCGCAAGGCGGAATATTTTAATGTAGAGGGAAAGAGTTTTAGTTTGTGAGCATCTTGTAGATAATTATAGTTCCTATAGAGAATATCAAACTTGAACAAGAATGTGTCTGGGTCCTCATTACTTTTTCCATAAAAGGTAGGTAAATAAGAAGGAGGGATGTTTTTCATATTTACATCCAGTACAGTATCTAGAATAGGAAACCCGAAGGTATCCTCAGTTTGATTTTCTCCTTCTCCTTCCTTATTTATAACTTCATTACGATCTTCATTCTCTCCCCATCCCTCCATATAGGCTAGGTTTTTAATATAAATATACCTAGGAAGATCCTTTTGAGGTGATAATGGAGCATCCCAACGCTCTATTTCGGGAGAGATCTTCCTTTGGTCAACTATTTTCTTATTGAACCCTAGAGGGAAAGTAGGTTCTACTGTGGATGTCTCAATTTGTGAGATGATTGTATCTAAGGGGTTTCCAAAGAGGGCTTTTACCTACACAAGATCAACAAGGTCAACACAGTTCAGACTTCCTACTAATGAAAAGGTCGTATCCTTTGGCTTTGTGACTAGTGGAGAACTAGAGGTTACTAGTGGTTGATGCTTTTGAATTTCTTCTGGAATGAGGTCCTCAGGACCTCTGGTCAAGGTTCCTTCTCCTTCTATGGTTCCCTTGGTAAGATCTCTTGGAAGAGTTTCTTTAGGTTTCCAAGTAGAATTACTCCCTTCAGGTGTTTTTTGATACCTTTCTGGTGAGTTAGTAGTTGGGGTATTACGTCCCTTGGAAAACTTAGTAGAAATGTCGATAGGTTTTCCTATCTTAATAAATCTACCCTGAGGATCTCTATTTCTTTTCATGAAAATAAAACTAAATTAAAGGAAGCTTATGCTATTATATTGTTGTTGGGTTTGGGGGTGCCTATTATAACAAATGCGCCAGTTCTAGAAAAGGGAAAAAAAGTACATGACAAATGCATAAAATAACACACTTGCAAAATCAACAAAGGAACAACAAGGCTTTGGGGCACCCCACTATAGTGGATGCATCTCGTTGTTACACCATGGAAATTTTGGGAATTTTGTAGTGAAGTCGTCTTTGCATCTTACTCTTCTCCCCTCCCTCTTGTTGTGTAATATAAAATTAATCTATCTGTATATATAAACTTCATAAAGGAACCCTATTTATTCTACCTTATAAAACAACTCCCAGGCAATGACGCCAAAATGTTGGGGTGTGTTCTACTATCTTAAATACACCTAATATTTAATTATCAATCGTAGTTGGTAGGCTTAGAGTTGATACAAAATATATGCAAAGGTAAAAAGGCCCCTAGGGTATCATGGAGATATTTTAATAAACAAAAGATCGAAAGATATTTCAAAATGAAAAACCAAGTCAAACTCCTAAGACTATCTGAATAATCGAACTGGACTGGAGTATCAAATTTTAAACAGCTACTAAAAGAAAGATATAAACAATAATACTTATAAATTCAGACACTAACTCATGCATAAAAGTAATTATAACAACTGAACTGACAAATAATTAACTAACTACTCCTTAAGCGGAAGGTTGGGGTAAAAGGAACACTTATCTTACAAAGAATAGAAAACTGAAAAAGCGAGTAGAAAACTTAATAAATAAAACTTTGAAAGAAGAAAATAGAAAATTTAATAAAGATAATAAACAGAAGCAAGAAGAAAACTTAATAAAGATATTTAAACTCTATTCTTCAATGAATACATACCAAAAACAAGAATTATTCCTATGATTACAAATAATCTAACTTCCTCTTAAAAATAATACATCTAACCCTCAACTCTATATGCAAACAAAGATAACCATGACGTAAAACAATAGTAAAATGAAATCAGTGTTTAATATTCAAGGACTAAGAACAAATTAATCCATATTTAATTTAAGGTGAAAAGAAAGTAAAAGAAAAATAATAAAACCTTAATCAATAACCTAAAATAGTCAAACTTTAATTGTAATGCTTAAATAAAACTACCAACTACAAACATAATCCAAATATTGGAAAAACAAAATTAGAAACAATCTTAAAATACATAAAAAAACACTAAAACCAGAACCAAGGGTTAAATGACAAACTGAATAGTAGGTCTGTAAGGGGTGGCTGAATGGCAGACTGGACAGACGGCTCGAATGGCAGTCCATGTAAAAACTAACCTAAATGAACTAATTATTCACCTGAAGTTATGTAGATCTAAACCTAATGCATGGAATTAATAAACAAACCTATTTAATCAGCGAATTAACTTTAAGCTAACTCTTAAACAAAAAAGCATTGCATATTAAACTAATTAGTAAGCTATAAATTAATTTAAACAAACTGAAAATTAACTTAAGCAAATTCATAACAGGAAATAAATAAATAGAACTGAATCTAAATGAAAGCAAACTATTTCGTATAAGCAAATTCATAACAGGAAATAAATAAACAAGACTGAATTCAAATGGAAGCAAACTGTTTTATATGTTTGGAAATAAAGACTGAAAGCAATACTGGAATGAAATGACTATAAATAAAATAACTGAAAGAAAATAACTGGAAACAAATGACTGAAAGCAAAGTTATGCATGCATCTACTTTAACTGCTGAAATAAAACTAAGTTAATGCAATATAGGAAATAAAATAGCATTTACTATTATCTGATGAAAACAAACTAGAAATTAAAATAGACTAGCTAAAACAGAAAAGAAAGAACTGAATTAAACAAAGAAATGAACCTTTGGTTGATGAGGGGCCCTCTCAACAATCAGGGGTGATGTCTGATAACTCCTACTCAAACGCAATCTTCAACAGCAATGCATACAATTCTTTATTCAACTTCAGAAACAAAATTACAGTGTTTATGAAAACTATGAACTGCTTAACAAAATACTTCTCTAAATCTCCTGACTAACTCTGCTCTTTAGTCAGAGACTGATATATATAGTTTACATGAGAGATGAGCAATTCGACCCTCAAAGGTCGACTGCTCTCTAATTTTAGTCAATCTTTAAAGGCACATAATTGATTTCAGTAACCAACGCATGGACGTCTTCCTTCTTCAGCGCTAGCATGACCTATACAGCATGAAAGTGGCGTGACTTTCCTCCTTTCACATGGGCAGACATTCTTTAGCGTGGCATCAATCCCTTCCTTAGCGTGTTTGATGGGCTACTGTTGAACGCAGGCATTGTACATAGCAGCAGGTTTCTAGAATGCAGGTCCCTCTTCAGCATGAGCGTGTGGACTGGTGGTGTTGTGGAGAGCGAGGGAGATGACACAGTCAGTCTTCTAGAGTGCAGGTCATTCTATCCCTTTGAATTACGTGGATAGTGAGTAGCTAGGTGGTGATCCTTCTAGAGCATGAGTTAAATGCATCGGTCAAGCACAGAGATGGTTGATGTGGTGGCGAGCGAAGGAGATTGCAAGCTGGTATGCTATCCAGAACATGGCTTTATTACCCAGATGCATGGATGATCAATTTGGTTGTAGGCTGTTTCATGTTTAAATGCCCAAAACCGGTTATGGACAGCACACAAGATGATGGGCGAGCTGAACAAAACACTGAGCCGTGAGCTAGATATATTGTGCGTCGATCTAGGGAAAACATGGCAAACCACCAGCAAATTTCACATGACGGCTGGATGATGAGCTGAACGCCAAGATGGATCGTGAGAAGGACATATTGTGCGAAAGGCGATTTGAATGCGTTTTGGTGTTAATTTGCCCAAACACACTATAAAATCTGCAAACGAATATACATATCAAATAATACATTAAATATGCTTTAAATAATATAATTTTGAGTTAATAAAATCATAAAAATGATATTAATAACCAAAGTTGTAATAACATCAAATTTGTTCTTACCTTGTGCTAAAATAACGATCTGCATGACATAAAATATACTAAAGATAATAAAATATGTGTTTAAATGTGTTATTTAATTTCCAAAAATGATAATAAAATGAGGCTCAACAGAGATATGGAAATACCTCCTTAGATTTCTCAGTGAAATCTGAGCACCCATCAGTAGGAACTCTTTCAATCATGTCCAGAATGTTTCTTATCCCTCTGGATTGTTCTTCTACAGCACTGGTGGTAGGGTCAAGTGAACGAACACCCTTCTCTTTTATTGCACAATCCTCATCAGTATGGAATTCAGTTATGTCTTCCATGGATGCAACATATTTCTCTTTATGCTCATGGGAAACTTCACACTCTCCATCACTGCAAATACCTTCTAGTAGCTTGTACTTCTCTTCATGATTCTTTAATTCTTCTTTCCTAGTTGCAATACTAGCTGGTTCTTGGACCTCATTACTGATGATAGGGGGATGTGAATTCTTACCATTTTCAAGCATCACTTCTGATGTGGCTACAATTTCATCTTGCTGCAAGAGAGTGAAAATATCTAAACTATGTTTATCTTTCTACATCAGATTTTTCTCCTTCAATTTTCATCGTTCACACCCAGCTGGTGGGGGATTGTATTCCACTTCATTGGGAAGTTCAGATGATGACTTCAGTACTGATATTTCTTCCTCTTTTGGATCTGATCCAAAAGATTCATTCACCATATTATCACCATTGACACCCTCGCTTTTCTTTGCACTGATTGTGTTATCACCAACATGGAAACTAGGAGTAGATTTATCTCCCTCATAATTGGACTTATTTTTGCAGTCCCCATATGCAAGTGAAGAAATTTTATCTTTCCATGAATTAGATGGTTGCAAATGTACATGACTGCTGTAAAAATTAGAACTTTTATTGTCCATGTTCTTCACCTTTCCATCTTCTCAAAGTGATACTAAGCTGGCCTGCTCCTCCACCAAATTTTCTAGTTCACACCCAAGCGGTGTGGCCTTGTTTTCTTCTTGCGTATGTGGCTCCAAAGGTGACTGTAATTATGATTTGCAACCTCCCTTTGGATCTGATCCAAAAGGTGCCTATCCACCAATACATGATCCAACATCTCTATCAGTGATATGGAGATCAACCACAAAGAAATTGGAAGTGCATTCATTCTCCCTATTGGCTTCTATCACCTTCCTATCACAACCCGTGGTTCAACAACACCAAAATACCAACAATAAACCACAATACATCGGCTTGATAGAGTAACTCTATCGAAAACACCTGCGAGGCAGGTGTAGTCTCACCCAAGATATCTAATGGGTAACTCCTAGAACCATGTTTCCACAGTTGGAGAGAGATTATAGTCCCTTGGCGTGCGGCCAAGGCACTAGACGAAGGAAACTTGGATGGCTAGGCGATTCCTACATGGTTGGACACAACTATATGTCAGCATGCGTGACGTGACCTTGTCCTTAACCTTAACAACTTGTGCAACTTGTGCAACACAGCTGATTCCTTAAACTAATAGGCCAATGTGACTTATGTTTTAACTTAGGAAATCAACCACAAACTTGCTTATGCATCCCAACACTGCCTTAACAATTATTCATTCACTGATTAAAAATATGGTGCTTATCCATTCAACAGTATCTCATCAACACATGGTAAGCAAATAAAAAACATTCACATCAACATATACAGCATCAATCAACCATTTAAACACAAATAATAGCATGAAAACCCATTTGGGAAAAACCACCAAGGTGCTCTTCATCTAGCATGAGAAATGGATATAGCACCTTGCAGTCTGCGACTTGTAGACTGATCTTATGGTATGTATTTCATGACTCGGCCTTCTTTCTCTCATTCTCTCTGGTTTATTCTTCTATCTACTCCTACTGATCCACACACAGCCTGGATCGACTCTTCTATCTACCATCTGTGCACTTAGCTACAGATTCCTTCTATTCCTAGCGGTCTGCACACACAGCTACAAGATATATGACTCAACAGCCCCCTATTGCTACTAGACTCCTCTCTGATTCTTCCCTTCCGCTAACTCTAACTCAAACACAGTAAAAATGGCATCCTTAGCTCTAGACAACCAGTGAATAACCAATAGTGACCCAAGACAACCAACAAAATGACCAATAACAACTCCCACAAAAATCCAACCCTTATACATAACAGGTTCTTCTTATTTATAACTTATATCAGACCATGCAGGGTCAACAACATACTGATCATCAGTTATAGGTCATGATTAGCCTTCAGAATAGGCTGTCATGGACTGACACAAGGCACTATCAGCCTGACTTACAAAATATTCCTTCATACGTGCGTTGTTGCAGGCTTATGCCATCTTTAATGACCACAATATTCACCTATCGCTTTCTAGATATTATCATCTATATGCTTGTACGCTTGCCTTTCCTCCGTCGCTCACATCTTTATTTATTCTGCACTGGTCCCTTTTCTTTCTTCGCGACCTTTCTTCCTTATCTATTGCATGCGCAACATACCTTCTTTTTCTTGCACATGAACTTCTTGCTTGTCTCCTTTCCTAGCCCAACAGGCCCCCAACACTCACATGTGGCTCCTCCTGAGCCACTAAGAAAAAATGGGCTTGTCCCCCAAAATATTGTGTCGCAAAACTTAGTGTTCTTTCTGCAAAATTTTATGACTGTGGTGCTAGCTGTGCCGCAGGACCAACCTTGTACTAAAATTCCTTCACCGTCCATTGCACTCCCGCAGCTTCATATGATACCTCTTCTTCCTGTGCGGCCAATTGTTCTACTTGGTCAGAACTAATATGTTTCGACGGACCTGCATCTGCTAACTATGCAATTTTCTCAATATTTTTCTTCAGTGGTTGAATAACAGCGGTGATGCGCACTGCTTCTGACTGGTGCACTTCAATTTTTGCTTCTCTAGCCAGCTCTCAGTCTTGAAGAGCTTGGACCTCCTGCTGCAGTTGTTTGATTTTAGTCATCTTGGCCACTTTCTCTTGGAAGGCCAGCTTCTTCATATCTGCTTTCTCCGTGATGATTTTCTCTTCAGCTGCGCATCTACTCACCCTTATGCTTTCAATAGTCATGTCCTCCATAAGTGCTTCCCATACCATAGAAACATCTTTCGGTGCCTTAGCGCATGATGTTTCTCCTTGTTTTATTTTTCCAGCAGCCTCAGATGTTGTTTTCCTTCATTCTTTGAGCTCCTCCAGAGGTGTGCTCGACACCTATCTAACTTGCAGCTCTTCTACCTTCTTTTGAAGATCTTGCACGATCTTCGCTAGCTTGTTTACCTTAGCCGTGGAGTCCTCATCTTCTTAGCCTGCCTTGGGTGGGAACTCTACAATGGCACTCTTGATGGTCTCTGCTAGTTTGAGGCGGTTCTACTCTCGTGCCAGTATTTCATGTTCCCTCTCAATAAGAAGGTTGATGCGCCCTTGAAGCTCTTGTTATTTTTCCTTTAGCAGGGCCTTGTGTGCCTTTTCCTTCTTTTGTTGTTTTGTTTCTTGATCGGAAACAACATTTTCTCTTAGCCATATTTTCGTCGCAGCTACCTACGGTACTTCATAGACTTCTCTTAGGGGAATCTTGGAGAAGTCTAACTAGAGTGTGGAAAACTCGTTCACAACATTATCAAAGGCACTCTGGCCTATTTCGGTCTCTAGTGGACTGCACTGTATTGTCACTTTGATGGGAAGCACTAACTGTGGTGCGACTACTTGGACATCGGGGTCGACGCCATACGGCTCATCCTCAACAGTGGCTTTGACTTCATTGATTTCTTCGATCAACTTATTTAGATGGCCCCCCACTTGCTCAGCTATGTTTTCTTGCTGCGTATTTAGGTTGGCAAGGATGTCTTGTGTGACGTTAGCAACAGCTATTGCGAGCTCCCCCACATTGTCTTATGTCAGGGTGTTTGTGTTTTCTTCCTTGTCCAATTTTTGCTTCTTGTAATGTGGTTGGCCTTTTTCTTTCCTGGTTTGTGTCTGCACAAGATCTAGGCTTGGTGTGTGCTCTGACTCACTTTGATCTGAGCTATTCCTATCGTCGTCATCTTGTTCCTCCTCATCTTGCGACTGGTTATGTTGTCCATCACCTCCTTCATTGTCTTCACCATGAACTTGGTGAAGTGGTGGGTCCTCTTCTTCCTATCCTTCGAGCAGTGACTCTGCCAATGGGCCATGCCATTCCTCTAACCATAGGTTGGTGATTGCATCCGCATCCTCATCCATCACAATGAATCCCGCGTGATGCACTTGTTTGGCTGAGTCATTTTTCGGCTATAAGATCATATTGTGTGCTCTGACCTAAAAGTTAATAAATGTTGCGTATCTGTGTACCGTCGCAGCACGGATTTGGTGGGATCGACAGACAACATCGTGCAATGACTCTGTGTGCAAGAATAACTCAATGTTGTTTTCCTTCTACTGGATCTTGTCTTTTTTGTTCTCCCATAATTTTTGGTACTTTGCACCGTGGCAAGGTAGTGGGACATCAATTTGTACATAGTCCGGTGGGTTGGTCCACAGAGTGAATGTGATTGAGATAAGAAACTAGGAATAATGGAATTTATAGGTGGGATCATGTTGGCGTTGGATCATCTATGATTTCAATCAGTAGGTACCGCAACCAATTGAATTCTCCACCCATTGTGCATAACTCTGTGAGTTCCACCATCACCATCGAACACTGATTGGCCCTCGTCTTGTGTAACAGCTTACAAGATAAGATCCTCGCAACAAACTGGACACTGGAATTATTGATTGGGCCGATTAGGAAGCCCCTCCTTACACGTCATAAGTTATACTTCTGCTTGATCTGATTGGCATCTTTTTTGGCCAAGTATGGTGCATGGTCATCTCCTTTGTTTGGGAGTCATGTTATCGCCGAAATCATCTCAGCATTGATCGGGTATTGTGGATCAAGCCACAGGCATTATTTATGAAAGCATACTAGCAGCTGATTCACGTAAGTGTTAACTTGTAAACTGTGGTCGAAATGGGGCATAAACAGTAGGTTCATCAAACCTACCTGGCCAACTCCCTCGACCTACTGCATCGGCTTGAGCAATCGGGCTGGTCCAAGGTCATGTAGTCCTCTATCCTCAATTCATCCTGCAGTCGAGTGTCAAAGTCCTAGAAATTCAACTTAGCCAACTTGGGCATGATTTCCATTCGCAAGGGGAAATTATTAGCAATTCATGGCGCTACCAGATTTGTAGCCACCCTCCTTGGGAGGTCCACCCTCGATGCATTGGTTCTCCTTAGCCAAACGTATTGTGAGAAATTCTGATCATTTTCCTCCGCATCTAGCTCTCTTGGCAGTGGTGAGTCTTCTTCCATGTAATCATCCTCCTCTTCATCTTGTTGGTCCTCTTCTAGGGGTGCTTTATCATGAGCATCGATAGGAGCGAAAGTATTCTTGTGTTTCCTCGTCTATGGGAGTCTAGATGGTCCTCTAAATGCTGGAGGTCTCTGAGTTGGGGTAGGCACAACACATGATCTCGACGTCGGGATTGTAGTATGACCAACCACATTGGCAGGTTGCTTTCACATTCTCGCCATTAGATCAGTCTTTGGTTGTTGGTGCGAGTGCTATATCTCAGGTGATGGACTCTCTTCTTCGATTGGGAAACCAGAGATAATAGTTGCATCTGATGGCTCACTATCACTAGGGATCTCAATTACCATGGGTCTCAGCTTACTTCAATAGGGATGACAGGGTTCGACTCTGTAATCACTCGATTTTGGTTCTCTCTAGCTCGCTCTATGGTCGTAAAAGAATGCTTTCCTACGAAACCTTGCACTTATACCCACCACCACATTATATAGTCGTCATGCAATGGTCGATTAATGTCTAATCCATCACATGGGATTCTCAACTACCACATCCATTCATTAAGTCATTAACTTGAGTGTTGCACTCTTTTTGTCAAAACAATTATGGCAGATCCATCAGATGTGACCTTTCAGCACACCATCATTCTCCTCGTATCTTGTCAAATTAATGACACTTAGCTATCACGGCTGCCTAAATATTCACCTAATATTTGCACTTCAATGTCGACCAACCTGTCATTTACGCTTTTTGCATCACTTTCCACCTTTTCACTACACTTTTTGGTTTTCCATGCACTTTTCCACCAGCCTTCTCCTATGCTTCACACTTGTTCCATCGTGGACGTGCGATGAAGCAGTTTTTATGTCTTTTGGACCTTTTTTTTTGTCGTGCAGTGCGATTCTAACTGGGGATGTTATGACCATTGTAGAACGGTTTCAGGCGATTTTCATTCACCATACCCATGACATATGTACCATCTAGCTTTTGTAGTTTTACTGCACCCGCATCAGTGATGTGTGTGACCACATATGGCCCTAGCCAATATGTCCTTAACTTGTTGGAGTGTTTGAAACATTTGCTGTCATATAGCAACACAAGTCCTCTGACTTTGAATGGTTTAACCCTAATATGGCGATCATGCCATGATTTTTGTCATTGTTTCTCAACTGACTGATGGAATCCTGTGACGAAGTGTTCTTCTTCCATTTGCACAAGCTATGTCATTCTTTGCTCGATGGCATCTCCATCAATCATCTTCATCATCGCAGTGATTCTCAAACTTGGTACAATGTACTCCATTGGTACAATAGCTTCTTGTCCATATACTAGTCTAAATGGGGTGTTCCCTATTATTTGTTTGCAGGTTGTGTGGTATTCCGAGAGCACAGCTGATACTTTTTATCCCAGTCATCTCAGCGCACATTAAATACCTTGCTTAATGCATTCTCCAAAATATTGTTGAAAGCTTCGAATGTTCCATTCGCCTGAGGATGGTAGGAAGTCTTCTTCTTATGATGGATCTGAAATTATGCAGTCAGCTCAGCAATTACTTTGTTAACAAAATGTGTACCTTGGTCACTTAGTAGTATCTTTGGACAACCAAATCGGGCGACATTTTCAAACAAAAACTTTGTCGCAGTTGCAGCCGTACAATCTTTAACAGGCGCAACTTCATCCCATTTGGTCAAATAGTCTGTCACAGTGATGATTTAGTGTGCACCAGTTCTCTTCCCTGGTGGGATGATTGGTCCAACAAAATCAATTTCCCACTTGTTGAATGCTTGAAGAGCTATCTATGGCGCGAGTGGTATCTCATCGCAGTGTGATGGTTTTCATGTCCTTTGACAAATATCACAACGCTTGCAGAAGCTCTTAGTATCCATGTGTATGGTTGGCCACCATAATCCTACCTGCAATATCTTGCTCATTGCCACTTTCCCCGCATAGTGTCCTCCTGCGACACCAGCATGTGCTTCACTCATAACCCAAGGTCATTTGTAGTCAAAGACATAGCGACGCAGTACCTCATTCGCACCCAGCTTATATAGATGTCCCGCGATCAATGTATAATCAGTAGATTTGACGACTAAGTGTTTCTTCTGGTTGGTGGACATTCCTTCAAGTGCATATCCTATAGTCAAAAAGTGGATGATGGCATTAAACTCATGGTTCTGGTCGTCCATCATGTGGATCGCAAATAGTTGTGCATCAGGAAAATTATCTTCCAAGCTGGTTGGCTCTTCACCACTCTCTATCCTTGATAGGTGGTCTGGTCTAACATTCAGTCTACTAGGTTTAACAATGACCTCAAAATCAAAATATTGAAACAAGAGAATCCATATACAGATATTCCCCCCAAACACTAGATTGTTGACTAGGAATTTCAGCGTTGAATGGTCAGTGTACATCTGAAAATGTCCACCCAACAAATAGTGTCATAATTTTTGAAGTGCATAGACCATAGCAAGGCCTTCTCTTTCTGTCGTTGTGTAGTTATTTTCTATTGTTGACAGTTTCCTGCTTGCGAAAGCAATAGGGTAGTCAAGTGCACCCTCTCCTGGTTGCATCAGAACTATGCCAAGCTCAACAAAGGACGCGTCGACATACACATCAAACTCCTTCTTCCAGTCTGGGAATATAAGTATTGGTGTGGTGGCCATTGCATTCTTCAATTTATCCAAACTTTCCTGGAATTTCGTTGTCCACTAGAACTTTGCGCCTTTCTTCAATAGTTTCTCCATAGGTGTAGTGATCCCTGCATATCCTCTTATGAAATTCTGGTAGTATCCTGTGTGTCCTAACACTGATCTAAGTTGTGTGACTGATGTAGGCAGTGGTAGTTCTTGGATAATCACAGTCTTTACTGGGTCAACCAAGATACCATCGCAACATACGACATGACCCAACAACATGCCAAATGGCATGCATAAAATACATTTCTTCGAATTAAGCACAATATGATACTGGTGACAACGGTCCAGCATCATGCATAGACTCAATATGGTCTCTTACTAGACCAAACACAGTCCAATCATCAAAGTATACCTCAAGAAATATATGAATAAAATATTTAAAAGCAGAGACTACTTTTCTAGAAAAAATAGCAGGTTCATTATTGAGTCCTAAGGGCATTACCATATACTGGTAGCATCCCCATTTAGTAATGAAGGTTTTTTTGTGGTGATAGTCCTTCGTGATCCTGACTTGATGATAGCCCAAAAAGCCGTCAGTAAATGAATACATCTCTTTCCCTCCAACACTTTCAAGTACTTCATCTGTAAATGGTGTTGGGAATGGATCATGCAAGCATGTGTCGTTCAACTTCATCAAGTCGACATAGACCCTGACTTCACCTGTTTTCTTCTTATCCTGGATCATTGTAGGGATGATCCACTTTGAATCCTCAATAGGTTCAATAATTCCAGCATCGAGCATATGATTGATTTCTGCTTTTACCCTTTCTTTATACTTGGGGTTCATCCTATATGGTTGTTGCTTACTGGGTTTAGCATCTGGTCACAGGGGTATTTTCATCTCCCCTAAGGCTCCCACTATTCCCTTCATTTCTGAGAAGTTAGTAGGGAATAGATCTTGATATTCATGCATTAAATCCGTGATTTTTGCAACTGTCTCTTAATCCCAGTAATCTCCTATATTGGCAAACTTTGGGTTCTCTGGAAGTCCAATGTTTACTTTCTTAACTTTTAATAACTTGAGGAACTGGTTTCTTGAAATGCCACTTCCTTCCACTTCTCGCATACCTTCTGATTCTGGTATGTTTATGTTAGTCAGATCATCATCTAGATCTCCAGCTAGATTATAGCAAGCCATCCATTGCTGAATGGTCGCACTGCATTGGTGAGATTTAGCCTCGTCGAAAGGGATCTCAGCAAATATTTTCTCCTTTATCGCCTGAAGCGCAGCATCAACTGTAGGTTTCTCATCAGCAAGCCCTTCCCATTCTTGGGTTTCTTGTCGCAATTCCATATATGCATACCAGGTTCTAGGTGTCATTTCCAATGTATATATGAAATGATGGACCCACTCCTGTCTCAGGTATTCTACAAATACAATGCGACATTGATTAAGGTTTTCCATGGGGTTTGCTAACCCTCAATACTTATGGTTTACCAGGGTGACCTCTTCTCCGAATCTAACTTCCATCAATCTTATGCACTATGGCCAATTTGTTATAGACTTCGTATGCATACCCCACCATCTAACAAGCATAGCTTTTAGTGCATGATCTAGCACATCAAGTGTTGCGACTCCACTACAAGTCCTTCAAACTTAGTTAAGAAGGTCACGAGGTTAGGTAAACCCTCACTGGTGGGTAGCTCACGCAACTCATTCTCTACCGGTCATGCATTCTTGGTAACTCTTGTGCACCTCCTCATACAGAATTCATGTAGCCTGTTTTGCCAATTTTCCAAAGCTTCCCCTAAGTCAGATGTGCAAGAACTAGCACTCTTCCAACTCAAGTTTCCATCCGCTGTTAGATTGATGTAGTCTTCTTTTAATGCAGTAACATTGTATATTTGATCTAGGTTTCCAGCTTGTCCGTCATTAGCTCGAGGTATCTCTGTCCCTCTAACGGATTAATGGGTGACACCACTCTTATTTCATTATCCTCGAATGAGAGGATCCTTTTCTTGAATTTTATGATGGTTTGGTTGTATATAGCCCAATCTATCCCCAGTAATGTGGGATATGGGTTTTTGTCATCCAAAAAATTAATGACTTCAAAGGCCGCTAATGTGTGCAATCCTTCAATGTCGACAAGGACTTGACTCACCTAGCCAATGGGTAGGACCTTCGCCTAATTTGCAAGTCGCAGCTGAATAGGGGACCAGTCCAAGTGTGGGTTTCCTATACTTTCCCAGGTTTGTTGCATCAAAATATTGACATCATACCCTAGGTCTAAAATGATGTAATCCATGTTGTAGTCGCTTATCTATGTAGTCATTCTTAATTCATGGCCAGTTTTAAACTTATTTCTCACTTGTTTAACTTTATTTTCATGTCGTGGCTCTATGGGTATCTCTTCTATCATTGCATGTAGTTCTGCAATAGCATCTTTATCTTGTATTAGCATTAGACAACTTGACAAGAAGGATTTGAGATTACTAACCCTTTGTGGGACATTATTCTGAAATATGTGTTGGAATCATTCAGGCATATCCTTTACTTCTTCTGATGTTGATGGTTCTACTGCATGCACAAAATATCGTCACACCTCCAAGAATAATTCCTTCTGTTTTTGGACATCGAATGATACATTTTTCTATGTCACAGGTCGTACTTGTGGTTGTAGTTGTTCTTGTGATTTATCCTGATCAGCTCTGGTCGCAGCCACTCCTCATGTTATGAAAGTGACATTCAGATCTCGTGGTTTAGCCGCAATCATCTGAACATTCATGTTGGGATTTGGGTTTGCATTATGCATAGGGTTAGGTCTTGCGATATTCCTTGCTTGCCATTTTGCGATCAACTAAGGACATTGCTCCACATTATGGTCCTATCCCTTACAATATGAACATGTCTTCGCAGGTTCTAAGAAATACATGGCATAGTGACCCGGTTATCCACAGTTATAGCACGTAAATTGACCTCTTCCTCTACCAAATCCTCCTCCTTCGCCTCTTCCTATGAAGTTTCCACCACCCCTTCCTTGCAGGTGTGGTTGTTTTGGTGGGTACTGGTTCTGCTGGTAGTGATTTTGTTGCGCGTATGGCTGTTGAGGTGCGTATTGAGGTTGATACTGATTTTGGTAACTACGCAGGCTGATACGATGCTTGTGCCAATTTAGCCTCAATGAGTCCCTCATTTTTCATTAAGTAGGTGTCAACAGTCTTTTCTTTCAAGAGCTAGTATGCTCTGCGATCTTTTTCTTCATGTCCTACTAATTTACAAAATTTACAAAAGAGGTTTTCTAGGGTACTTACAATCTTTTGAAAATATATACACTCCTCGTCACAATGCCCTCTAGACTAGAATATGCGACACCATGGTATCACATGGCCATTTAATGGATTTGATGCACCTAACGTGATATAGTTCATGAAGGTCAGACAGTTATCCTTAGTGTGCTCATCCATTCTGCATTTTGTGCACCATAATTCTTCCTGTGCTTCCTTACCCTTCTTGATGTCCCACAGTTGTATCGTCATATTAGCCAACTGTGATTGAATTTGCACCATTCCTACAGCACTGTCGCCAATGGCAAAGGCTTCTAACTTCAATGCCAACTCTAATGCTTCCATCTGCAACTCAATATTCTGTTGCATTAATGGCCCTCAGATGTGTGGTAATAACATGGCAATAAACCACTCTTTGTGTTGCACATCCGACATCTGGAAACTTACCTTGGCCATCAAAGTGTTAAAGCACTGGTCAAATTCCCAGACTGACTCTGTCAGTGCTTGCTTTATCTCTTTGATCTCAGTAATGCATTGCAATTCATATTTAGGTTTTCTGAACTTAGATATCATTGCGGCTCGGATCTCATCGAATTTCTTTTGTGGCACTCTGGTCAGTGTGGTACAGAGCTTCATAAACCAATCCAGCACACAACCTATTAGATTCATGATAATCTGTGCCTTCCTTATGTCTGCATTATGAACTCAGCGAACCATCCAAACAGCTTCATAGAGGAACTAGTGTTTCTCTGGGTCTTCTGTTCCATTCCCATTGAATGTAGGGAACTGAATATCCGTCCCAGCCATTGAGTCGGTGTCTAGGTTCTTTGGTAAAGGATCCAATGGAGGTGAACCCTCTTTCCTGCTAGTCGCAGTACTAGCATTGTTGGTATTATCAGTCCTTTCTCGGGATAAGAATCTTGATCTTGTCTCTGGTGATACTCTTGGTGTAATGTAGTTGTGTCCTAATCTTGCTATCTCTGCATATTCTTTCGATTCCTCTACTCCTTCTGATATCGGGATATATTCCTCCTCTTCATCACAAGACCCTTTGTCTTTGTGTGACAGAATTTCATGTTCACTCTCCTTGAACAGAATAGGATTCCGTCACCATCTTTTGGTCTATCTTCTTTTCCTTGATCTGAATCCCCTTCCACTCCTTAGGAATCTAGCTTCTAGTTCAGGTTCTATATTTCCAGGGAACATCTCAACTCACCCTCTTCCATTTTCTTAAGAGGTCTCCTGCAACATAGCCTCCTTCATAGTTATGCGACTCAACTACTCAACGACAAGACACCCTTGTCATAGATGAGCATCTTAATCCATGTACTGATAGATAGAAAATATCTTCTTCGGGGTCCTTGGAAAAAATATCTTTTAGCCTCACTATATGAGGTTATAGTATCTACTGAAAACTTAGTGATATATCCTTGCAAGACACTATCAACCCAAAAGTCAACAGCTCTAGATATGACATTACTTACATTATTTACCTCGCAAACCAATCGATCATTCCATTCGACGACTTCTCTCCTTTGGAAATTTGTCTGTCTAGTCGCCAATATTGACAACCACTCATGCAGTATAACAAGGAATTTTGCGAAGAATACCTCATGGATATCATAATA
The DNA here is from genome assembly GCA_001517045.1 of Pseudotsuga menziesii. Classification (NCBI taxonomy): domain Eukaryota; kingdom Viridiplantae; phylum Streptophyta; class Pinopsida; order Pinales; family Pinaceae; genus Pseudotsuga; species Pseudotsuga menziesii. Next base: position 324,093 of record LPNX010227652.1, read on the forward strand.
TATATACTCATATACCCAGTTTTCTATGCTGAACCATGATCCTGCACTCTCCTCTTGCACGAATGCTAACGTTTTGGAGTCCAACCAGTCTTCTGTCTCTTTCTTCATCGAGTGCCACAACATTTCCCTCTACTCAAATGATTAAGGGTACCATAAATGGAACCATTTGTTGGCTTCTATCACCTTCCTGTCATGACCCGCGGTTCAACAACACCACAATACCAACAATAAACCACAAGACATCATCCCGACAGACTAAATCTATCGACAACACCTGAGAGGCAGGCGCAGTGTCACCCAAGATATCTAATGGGTAACCTCCATAACCATGTTTCCACAGTTGGAAAGGGATTATAGTCCCTTGTGTTATAGCAGATTTCACCACTCTAGGTGAATCACACTTTGCATGGCCTTCCCCTGTCCCGCTGTAGACTCTTTAGACCCCATGGACCATATTTTATCCTTTCATGTTTCCTTGATCATCCCTAAAACTATATAAAAGGTGATATACACGGATTTTTACCCGATAACTGCGTACATACGCGGGTTTGACTCCTATAACCACGTACATCGGGATGTGTGCATAGTCCAAATCCTTTTGGAGTTTTCCTTGACATGGATCCGACTCATTCGACTCCTGGCCTGCCATATGCCTTGAGATCGCTCGGATTCGACCCTTCATTATCCCTTGTGAAGCTATATAAGGAACCCCTTGGTACATTAAAGGAATATAGAGAGATTGAAAGCAACGAAACTATAGTCCATTGTTGACGGAATTTATGCTTGAGTCTGCATCCCTTTGTCCCTTTGGAGCACTGTTGTGTTCTTCCCAAGCTTGCCCTTTGTTAGTGAGCTTGCTATCGTGAGATGGAGGATTGAGGTGGTGGAGGCCCAAGTGGGGGATTCAGTTTCTCCAATTTGCAGACGTGCCGTCGGAGGTTGTATCTATCTTGTAATCTCTGATTTATATTAATAAGAACTATCTTTCCTTGTCCAATGATGTGTATTTGATTGAATATTGTATCCATTGGCATATGTCAAATGCTTTTACATTATTGATTATATATGCTAGAATAGATCTAACACCATGATATATAGTATGCTTGTATTGTTTACTTGTTGTTGAGGAAGTATTATATCAATTCAAGCTGAAGATTGGAAAGTTGAACGGGGATCTACTTCAACCGTCCGGAATAAGTTACAAGGTCTGATCCTTTAGTGTTAGACATTTTATTTCTATTGCATATTGGGAAAGATTGATTTCTGGAGTCAAAGATGTCTATTGTGGTACCCCAAGCCATAGGAATTTCTCTCCGTAATAGAATTGGCGACTCAATGGGCTTGATATTATTGACTTGCTCTTGGTTTCTCTTTGTTTCTGTGTCACATTTTATAGTATGTTTGTCCATTGACACTCTCCTTTATTGGTTTGGCCTTGGCCTACTTTTTACCACTGCCTTCTCTGTATACGCGGGTTTTGGGCCAAACGTCACGTACATACGCGGATTTTTGGCCAGAAGTCGCGTACATACACAGCTGTTCTTTATACAGTCGCGTACATCCTCCCTTTTGGTGAGTTTGATGTTGTGGGAAGTTGTTGGGTGGGTTGTGAGTGTGGTTGGGTCTTCCTTGGGTTTGATGTTGTCTGTTGGATGCTTCTTTTGTGACCAGAGACCGCCTTTTCATTGATTTTTCTTTGAAAGTAGTTTTACTCATTTTCCCTTTTTGTTTTGCCATTAGTGCATTACTCTTTTTATCTTGGTGTCTTGCTGGGCTTGTCTTTTATACTTGTTGTAGAGACTGAGAGTTTTAGATGACTTTTTTGCATTTTTCATTCTTTTATATTGAAAAATACAAAGTAGTTTCACTCTTAGTTGCATCTTAGATATGGATTTGATGAGGTACTTGCATTGGATTGCTTGGATGAGAGCTGTTTTTAGGCTTTCATATAGGAGGGATTGCATTGGCATTCGGAAAGGAATATATATTTATGCATCTCACATAGTAGCATACCCTGTTTACATGGACACAATGCATTTGCATTGATTGTTACGGTGTGCATTTTACTTCTATTGCATCATAACACCACTAGTTGCACGACCATATCCTATTTTTGAGTAATAAAGACAACTAAAATCAACGCTAATTAAAATGAATTACACTCTTTTCTTTTCTAGGGTGCACCAACAAGCTTAGGTTTTAGGATCTTGGAATAGTTCATTGTAAGTCAATTCTCCAAGATCACTAAACAACAACATCTAGGTGTCTGTCCAGGGAGTGTGTGAAATCCTTGATATAACCATCGTTCTCAGGATCCTCCTCTCAAAAGGGAGTTAAGCACGGGGCAGTGTCAGCAGTTATTGATTGGGATGACCCCTAGTCATAACTGAGTAGCACCGGCGATATTTCCAGGATTGTATTCGAATATGGGGGCTCTTTCGAGAGTTTCGAGCTTTGCTACCCTGCCCATACGGTCAATCCCGCCTGTAACTGTCCGCCTGAGCTTTGATTATATTGAGGTGACCTTAGTGACCTTACCTAGGATATCGAGGGGGTACTTGTAGAGGTTATTTTTCAGGTGTCTCATCCAGGTTGGGGTCGGATAGCACAGTCGCTTTACGCATTGAAGCTGAGGGCCACTATAATTGGTTTCGTACCTTCGCTTGTAGTGTATGGGAGTTTCGGTCCTCTCCTAGGCGAGACATACCTGCTGCATTCGGGAGCTCACATATCATCCCCTTGGTTTGCTTGTATTTTGGCTGTAGATTTTCTTAGGAGTGTGCTCTTTGTGCGCTAGTTGGCCTTTGGGATCGCGGTTATTTGAGTATATTTATGCTCTCTTGAGTTTGGGTCCTTTTATTTTCAGCATGCCTAGTATCCGATCACCCGTCCTTAGTCCTAGTATGGACCCTGGTGTTAGACTTGGGGGCATCACAGCCCCTTACCGTGCTCATAGATTTGGGAATGGTCATATTCCATCCTCTACTCCATTTGTGGAGGATTTTTTATTCCCTTCGCTTGATCTTTACACCGATGGTCACCCTCACGGGGGTGGTAGTGGATGCGTGAACGTTGGGTCTGCACCTCAGTTTCCTTTTTATGTCTCATCGTTCACCGCATTGTTTCCTTTGGGTGCTGTTGTCATGATCATTCCTCCCTATTTCCTATAGTTTGGATTCTTTATTGACTATTTTGGGTTGTTTTGACTAATATGGTTGTCATGTAGGGTTCAGTTTTTGTACACTCTCTCCATGGTTTCGACTCGTTCATTCCTATCATAGGTATTATGTCTGAACTGGCATATAGGTTAGGATTTCACATCCGCTTGCACTTATGCATTGCCTTATGACCGTTCCATCTTAACCTTAGGTACGGACCCATTCCATGGTATCACGGAACCTTCATGCTGCTGTTAGAAGTGGTACGATGTGAATGGTAGAGCTTTCCTTTACATGGGTGCCCTAGTTAGCTCCCTTTTGCATTTGGTACCCATGTTACGAGTCCTCTCTTAGGTCTGGGAGTCTCTTTTAGTCCCGCCATGTCCTTGAGCAAGAGCTTCATACTCTTCTTGAAATTTATGCTGGCCATTTCCCTGGGACTCCCTCATGTCAAGTTGTGAATGCATTATCATGAGCTTTGCCTACCTTATTGAGCTTTATGCCAGTTCCCCTGACATTGCGTTTCAACCATATAGCCCGATCTTCTCTCATGTCTAGCCATGCAAAGCCATTTTTATATCCTTCGCAGCTTGATTCCCTTTTTACTGGGAGGGGATTTCCCCCCCAAGTGTCGATATCCTACACATGTATCCTTGCATTGAGCATAGGTATGTTCCACTGCTTGGAACTAGTTTGTTTTCCCTTATGACACTCGTCTCCTCCTATTTTGTAACTATAAAGCTAGTTTATTCTTTTTTCAAGCTTTTCAAATAACTGAAAAAGTCCAAAAAAATAAAAAAACCAAAACGCCGGACAAGGAAAGATGTTATCTTTTGGCAGCTGTCGAGTCATGTCGCCTTCTAACAGAACACTGTATATCACATCCATTGGTTAGGTTATAGTTTGACTTTAGGAGCTGTACTCATTTATCTGAGTTTATCTCCACCGACTAGTTAAGCTTCCAGTCCCTATGGAGCCTCTGTTGATGCCTCCTGTGTCACGAGATGTCCCAGTTTGTATATTGAGTCTATGCTGCCTTCATTCAGTCACCATACGCCGTTATGCTCTTGTTCGAAGGAAGTTGAAACCTGTGTCGGCCATTCC
>LPNX010227652.1:328433-387950 GCA_001517045.1 Pseudotsuga menziesii
TATTTCAGCTCTCGTGACTTGATTCCAGTGTATGTCAAACATTTCCAGCCACTATGGAGATCATGATCTATTGTATATCTTTAGCCATTTTGGAGATCATGGTCCTTTGTATATCTTCATCATGGAGATTCTGATCTATGTATATTGTACGTGGCGATGACCACATATGTGATATCATGTATTATGCCTATTCATGGCCATTGTACTCTTATGTATCCAAGACTGCTATATGTACTTGCAGTTATATGCAGAGTTGTATCATTGTACTATGCTGATTGGGTGGCTGGTCTTCCATTTGGGATCCTTCATCACTCCACTTCTGGGATGGACTTATAATGTATTTCGGCCATCATATGACCCCTCTGACCTCACACATTAGGGGGCATCTGTTATAGCGGATTTCACCACTCTAGGTGAATCACACTTTGTATGGCCTTCCCCTGTCCCGCTGTAGACTCTTTAGACCCCATGGACCATATTTTATCCTTTCATGTTTCCTTGATCATCCCTAAAACTATATAAAAAGTGATATACACGTATTTTTACCCGATAACCGTGTACATACGCGAGTTTGACTCCTATAACCACGTACATCAGGATGTGTGCATAGTCCAAATCCTTTTGGAGTTTTCCTTGACATGGATCCGACTCATTCGACTCTTGGCCTTCCATATGCCTTGAGATCGCTCGGATTCGACCCTTCATTATCCCTTGTGAAGCTATATAAGGAACCCCTTGGTACATTGAAGGAATATAGAGAGATTGAAAGCAACGAAACTATAGTCCATTGTTGACGGAATTTATGCTTGAGTCTGCATCCCTTTGTCCCTTTGGAGCACTGTTGTGTTCTTCCCAAGCTTTCCCTTTGTTAGTGAGCTTGCTATCGTGAGATGGAGGATTGAGGTGGTGGAGGCCCAAGTGGGGGATTCAGTTTCTCTGATTTGCAGACATGCCATCAGAGGTTGTATCTATCTTGTAATCTCTGATTTATATTAATAAGAACTATCTTTCCTTGTCCAATGATGTGTATTTGATTGAATATTGTATCCATTGGAATATGTCAAATGCTTTTACATTATTGATTATATATGCTAGAATAGATCTAACACCATGATATATAGTATGCTTGTATTGTTTACTTGTTGTTGAGGAAGTATTATATCAATTCAAGCGGAAGATTGGAAAGCTCAACGGGGATCTACTTCAACCGTCCGAAATAAGGTACAAGGTCTGATCCTTTAGTGTTAGACATTTTATTTCTATTGCATATCGGGAAAGATTGATTTCTGGAGTCAAAGCTGTCTGTTGTGGTACCCCAATCCATATGAATTTCTCTCCGTAACACCTTGGCATGCGGCCAAGGTGCTCGACAAAGGAATCTTAGATAAATGGACTTTTCCTGCACAGCTAGACACAACTGTATGTCAGCGCACGCAATGTGACCTCGTCCTTAACCTTAACATCTGGCACAACTTATGCAATGCAGCTAATTCCTTAAACTAATAGGCCATTACAACTTATGTTTTAACTTAGGAAATCAACCACAAACTTGCTTACGCATCCCAACACTGCCTTAACAATTATTCATTCACTGATTAACAATATGGTGCTTATGCATTCAACAGAATCTCATCAACACACAATAAGCAAATAAAAAACATTCACATCAGCATATACAACATCAATCAACCATTTAAACACAAAGAATAACATGGAAACCCATCTGGGAAAAACCACCAAGGTGCTCTTCATCTGGCATGAGAAATGGATATAGCACCTTGTAGTCTATGACTTGCAGACTGATATTATGATATCTCTTTTATGACTCAGACTTCTTTCTCTCATGCTCTCTGGTTTATTCTTCTATCTACTCCTACTGATCTGCACATAGCCTAGATCAACTCTTCTATCTATTGTCTATGCACTCAGCTGTAGATTTCTTCTATTCCTAGCGGTCTGCACACATAGCTGCAAGATTCATGGCTCAACAGTCCCCTACTGCTACTAGAATTCTCTCCGTGTATTCCCTGTAAATTTGAGCACATAGATCTGTAGACAAATACACAACTCACAAAGTGGATCTCACAATTTACTCAGCAATTGAAGAATGAAACAGTGCAAAAAAGGCTTGCAGTTGTGAATGCTTTCATTAATAAAAAAGTAATTCGATGATAATTACAATGAAGTAAAATGGCTTTAATAGCCACATGAAATTTGAATCCACATGAGGAAATTCGAATTGATAGATTCTACTTGACTGTAGGTAACTAAGACCTTGTCTAAATCACTATCGAAGGACTCAATAGTTAACTGACCTTGTCTAAACCATACCCGGAGTTCATCGGAGCTCTAAAACACAACTCAAGTGTTACATTCATTGTTGACTAAGGTTAACTGATTGTGGTAGGTGAGAAATGTGCCCCACATGTGTCTAGTCAAGTAAACCTAGTGCTAACTAAATGTAGAGAACTAGAACTGAATGTAACTGACTCTTAACTTAGCTTGACTAGTCATTAACTGAAGTGAACTGACCTTGGTTGGTTTCGGCACTCCCAGTGGCTTCCTAAATTGTAGGGATTGGTCTAGGAGGCTCCTAAACTGATGTAATCAAGTGCAATTAGTGGCAATGATCCTCAATTAGTGTTCCCCGCACTTTAGTAACTGAAACATGTTCCCCAATTAGGTCAAGTGGACCCAATGGTGTTAATGACTATAAATAGACTGGATGGACTCCCAATTTAGACATATGACCAAATTTGGACAAGGGAGGATTAATAATCCTAACACCCCCCCTGAATTCTAACTTGGACAAACTATGGGACCTGGTAACTAAGACCATAGGTCACCCATTACATCAAGTAAAATAAAGGAACTGCTTAATACAAAGAGCTGGGGCAGAAACCACATGGGAAAAAATCCCTCCCTCTAGTTAAGCAGGTAGAATCAAGTCTCAAGTTTGAAAAACTTGAAAATATGTTGCTGCAATCTTCATCTCTGTGAGGTAGTGAAGTAGTATGCATGGTGTGCTGTGCACAAGTATTATGGGGCCTGGCATGTAGACTTCTCCTTCTTCTCCAAAAATGATGATGGGAGGAAGGAGGAATGTAACCTTTGTCTCTTGCTGAATGAAGAGGTGTATGATCATATCCATTCTTCTGAATGTAGTAATATTGAGCCCTTGCCATATTGCATCTTACAGGAAGTCTATTGCATCTCCCTAAAGGAGGTAAAATAGCATGACATAGCGCAAGAGTCTTTCCTTTCTGAGTGTCAGGTGAGTTTCTAGTCATCTTCCTAGCTTCCAGTTTGGAAGTAGGGACTGAATCTAGATCTTAGTCACCCTGAATCTCAAGGTCATAAACTGATATAGATGGATCTGCAATACTAGTAGAAGCTGTAAAATAAGTAGATGCAATGATTTTACCTTCCCTTGCAAGTGGCTACTAAGAGTGCATTGGTTCTGAAGGAGGCACGAAATGTGAGAACTCATATGCTTTTGAAGCATGATTTGCAGTACCCTTTGCTATTATGCTCCCAGTAGAGATATCTTTGCTCTCCACTGATTCAGGACCAAATATCACTCGCTTTGGAGATCCAGTATGGGTCATCTGATAGACAGATAACAAGTTTGAAGCTAGGGAGGGAACAAATAGCACATCTTTGAACCTTCCATGTTCAAGTTGGATCGAACCCTTCCCCTTTGTTTTGAATTTACTGTTATTTCCCATCTGAACACTAGGACCATCAAAGGACTGAAAAGAAGAGAATGATTCTCTGGATGCAGCCATATGGTTGGAAGCTCCAGAATCAATGAGGAAGACAGGTGCTGATGTGCAACAAGCCTTCAATGCATGTCCTTTCCTTTGGTATTCTTCTTCTACTTCTTCAGAGTATTCCTTCCTTGGGCTAGTAGGTACATAAATGTTGTGCTTTTTCAAGAGAAGAGCCATTTCATCAAGTTGTCTTCTCATACAAGAGCTTTCTGAATGGAAGCCCCTTCCACAGTAAGAGCAGAGGACCTTGCCTTTGCCATTCTTCTTGCTTATCTTCGAACCTGAAGTTTCTTTTGACTGCACTTTCTTCACAGGGGACTCATCTCTTTGCTTCCCTTTGTCATTCGATTCCTTATCTCCTCTTGTAACTAGAGCTAGATCCTTGGGAGATCGAATGATTACCATTTGGATCAATTTATCATTCTCAGAAATAAGAGATTGGATGAAAGCATTAAGAGTGGGAATCTTCCAATTTGGAGTAGTGAGCCTTACTATTTGGAAGGTGGATACAAAGACTGAGTAGTCTAAATTGATCTTTGTGAGAATAGCAAGGATGAGTTGATCTTCATCCTTCTCCACTTTGCATTGCTTCAACAGATATATCAGATTCTTGAACTTTGTGAAGAATTCATTCAGAGATTCGAAGTTGGATGGATTCAGAGTAATTAGATCATTTTCTAGTTGATGGATCCTCATCTCATCGTGCTTATCAAATAGGGAGGCAAGCTTGCCCCAAACCAGCTTGGGAGTCTTCAATTCTAGGATGTGGAACCAAATATCTTTAGAGACTGAGAAGAGCAAGTGTCCATGGGCTTCATCAAGCCTATTCATGTACTTAGCTTTGTCTTTATCTGAATCTAGCTCTTCCTCTGATTCTTCTATGAGTCTGAAGAGCCCTTTGGTGTGGAGCATTACCACCATGTATGCCTTCCACTGGTGATAGTTGAAGGGAGTGAGAGGCTCTATTGAATGAGCCATTTCAAATGTAGTAGGAAGAACTGAGCTGCTGTAGCGAATGCAGTGAGAAGAAAGGGCTGCTTGTAGCGAATGTTATAAGAAAAGCTAATAAACTGTCACACAATCAAACATACAAAGTAAGGTCAACAGTTTGCAATTTTGGAATTTCCTTCACACCTAGCATAGTTGATCAAGCAAGCTTGATCAACAATTTCTTAACTTGGGATATTAAGTGGTAAATTCTCCGCTTCTGGTGCAGTACTAGAAAGAGCAATTTGCCAAAAAAAATGACCCAGCTAGAGATCTGAGGAGAGGAGTCTTGTCCACCAAGGCTCTGATACCATGTAAATTTGAGTACATAGATCTGTAGACAAATACACAACTCACAAAGTGGATCTCACAATTTACTCAGCAATTAAAGAATGAAACAGTGCAAAAAAGGCTTGCAGCTGTGAATGCTTTCATTAATTAAAAAGTAATCCGATGATAATTACAATGAAGTAAAATGGCTTTAATAGCCACATGAAATTCGAATCCACATGAGGAAATTCGAATTGATAGACTCTACTTGACTGTAGGTAACTAAGACCTTGTCTAAATCACTATCGGAGGACTCAGTAGTTAACTGACCTTGTCTAAACCATAACCAGAGTTCATCGGAGCTCTAAAACACAGCTCAAGTGTTACATTCAGTGTTGACTAAGGTTAACTGACCGTGGTAGGTGAGAAATGCGCCCCACATGTGTGCAGTCAAGTAAACCTAATGCTAACTGAATGTAGAGGACTAGAACTGAATGTAACTGACTCCTAACTTAGCTTGACTAGTCATTAACTGAAGTGAACTGACCTTGGTTGGTTTCGGCACTCCCAGTGGCTTCCTAAATCGTAGGGATTGGTATAGGAGGCTCCTAAACTGATGCAATCAAGTGCAATCAATGGCAGTGAGCCTCAATTAGTGTTCCCCACACTTTAGTAACTGAAACATGTGCCCCAATTAGGTCAAGTGGACCCAATGGTGTTAATGACTATAAATAGACTGGAAGGACTCCCGATTTAGACATGACTCCCAATTTAGACATATGACCAAATTTGGACAAGGGAGGATTAATAATCCTAACGTTCCCTTCCGCTAACTCTAACTCAAACACAGCAAAAATGGTGTCCTTGGCTCTAAACAACCAGTAAATAACCAATAGTGACCCAAAACAACCAACAATACAACCAATAACAACACCCAAAAAAATACAATCCTTATACATAACGGGTTCTTCTTATTTATAACTTCTATCAGACCACGTAGGTTCGACTACATACTGCTCATCAGTTACAGGTTGTGATCAGCCATTAGAACATGCTGTCATGGACTGACACAAGGCACTATCAACCTGACTTACAAAATATTCCTTCATACGTGTGTTGCCATAGGCTTATGCTGTCTTTAATGGCCATGATCTTCACCTGTTGCTTTCCAGCCATTATCACTTGTACGCCTGTACGCTTTCCTTTCCTCCGCCGTGAACAACTTTATTTCCCCTGTACTGGTCCCTTTGCTTACTTTGTGAACTTTCTTCCTTCTCTGTTGTGCACACGATGTACCTTATTTTTCTTGTGCGCTAACTTATTCCTTGTCTCCATTCCTATCCCAACACTCCCCACTACCAACAACCAAATTTTTTACTATTGGGTCTTCATCTGCACATGGATTCCCTTCATCTTATTTCAAGGAACTTTATGCTTCTTCATCATTTGAGTGTTCCTCAACTCACAGCTCTTGGACACTCTATTATAAGAAAAATCAAACATTCTCCTAATTCTTGGGCAAGAAAATGGATTTGATGAATCTTCCTTCTTTGCTCCAGGTGGCAACCTCTATTCTCCACTTTCTGGTACACTTCATCAACCATGTGTGCAATATTTTTTATGTTTTCCCCACAATGGGGATCTCTGAATATATTTTGTATCTCCAGAGTATAGAAATATTCAAAAGATAATACCTCCCTTATATCTTCTTTCAAGGCACATTATTCCATGAGATACTGGGATGATTTCTTAGAGTTCTTCCCATTGAACACTTGGCCACCGACACTAGTAGATTTCTGGCAAATGAATTTATCATAATATGGAGGCAAGAAATCATAAAAATCGTCCCTAAATAATATATATGAGGCACTGGATGTGGTCTCTTCACAATATTCTTCATCATACTGCTCAATGTCTTCTTCAATCATTGGTAGCAACCTCATAGCTGCAACTGGATTTAGTGATTTGCAAAATTTTATTCACTAAGAGTTTACCTACCACAGGGGTGGAGGAAAGTGCTCTGATAGCACTATATTGTTCTGAAGTATGATATGCATACCTGAACACTATCTAATTCTACAAAGTAAATTAAAATTTCTAATATTGAATTATAACTAGTCAGTGCATCTTTAGACTAGGAAAATCAAGGTGTTTTGCTGGGGAAATTTGCAGACATGGAAGTAGGAAGTGGGAAGAAAATAAGAGTAATTTCATAAAATTGAATTCCTTTCCCCTAATACATTTATATTGGGTACCATTCAGTTTTCAGAGTCCTTTATGCAGAAACCTACTCCCATGCTTCTGGGTCACCCAACCGTGAAACTAGGGAAATTCCTTCCGTTCTTCCGACCAAGGGATTGGGGAAAAGTGAAGAGTTGTTATAAATCCTTCATACATCATAACATATTATTTGGGAGAGTTTCTAACAGATCTGGATTTGTTGGGAGTTTTTAGGGAAGAATTGGGAATTTCAGGCAATTTTGGCCTAGTGAGACCCTGCGTAATGGAGGATCTCAATTGAATTTAATTCCCAAAATAAAAACTGATATGGAGTTATTTATTGTAATTTTTGTCTTTCATTGATCCATAGGAACTTACAAAACTGTATTTGAGTGGACATAACTCATTTTATAGCAGAAATGGTAAAACTAGTCATTTAAAACTAGTATTCTAGCTAGGGTGCAAAATAAAGCAGAGAATTAGTAACAGGTTAAATTATGTACTGTATATTAAGTATGAAATATAATCATACCACTTCAATGAACATATAAAACCATTAAAATCATTCCCACAACCTTTTCTTATTCCTTATTGTATTAGATTGATCAATTCCCCCCATTACAATGACAAATCAAGCTTTTATGTGAAACTGAGAAGGTAAACTTTAGGGACAGAATTATTTCGACCTAATAAATATAAATGACAGATTTATCAGCTTTTATACATCATATATCATCATATATACTGACCATTACATAAGGAGACTCCAAAATGGTGGGCAGGAGGCCCAAAATATGACCAGAGAAGTGTTGAGCGTGTAGGTGAAGCATGGGATTTATTGGAGCTCAACCTAGACATGATGGAGGCTGTAATATATGTCTGATATAACTTCAATGGTTGAAACTCAAGTGCTCAATACCTTCAAATATAAGAGAATATGAATGAAGGAGTGGGGAAGGGAAGGTTTGAGGCTCTTCTCCCAAGTGTCTGAGGCACATCACTCAGAAAGAAATGCTCACATAAGAATATTTCAATAAACACATCAACCAAAATTGTTTGAATGAGCTTTAATTTCTCTTTAATAGAGCTCTGGGTGACCTGTTTAGCAAGTAGAGTCAATAGGTGACCTATGAGAGCAAGTCAACACCTAAATCCCTAACCCTAGCCAAGTCATGGGCCCTCCTTGAGTAAATTTGAATGTAGGGTCCATGTGGAGATGTTTCATTGTCCAATTCATCCATCTGAATTAGCAATTCACCCTCCTTAGTCAAAGAGTTGCTACTTTTATCCCTTACAACTTTTATGCTTTTCTCTACTTTTGAGACTGAGTCTCCAAAAGGAAACTGCGCCCTCCTTTGTAAAAAAATTCCTTCTTTTGTTCTAACATATTTTGTGAGTCTCCAAAAGGAATCTGTGCCCTCTTTTGCCAAAAATTTCCTCCTTTGGTATGACATCTTTTGTCATATCTTTTGAGCTTTTTCCCTTTTCTCTCTGACTACTTTTGTCATAGAGTTTCCACTTTCTCAATCTCCTCCCTTGGCAAGTTGGATTTCCAATTGTGCTTGACATGGCAAACTCAATCCACATGTTATTTACACAATAAATATTAATGATAAATAAAAATTAAATACATGCCTCAATAATGTTTATTTAGCAACATTCTCCTAGGCTAATTAATTAATGCCACATAAATAATATTTGGACAAAATTCCCTAGGTGAGGTAATTAATGCAACTTTGACCCAGCAATGTGTTAAGCATGATAAACACTTTTATGTCAAAAAATATGGGGACATGACAGGATAGGCCCACCAACTTTTAAGATATTTTCTTGGTATCTTCCATGTCCTTAGCTTTCCTTCTAACCCCAAACTCTATGTCTTCTAAAGAAAAAACGTACTCCTCTGTTCAAATGTTGTGTATGACTTCAGGAGATTCATAAATCTTTTTAAGATAGGAATTCTAGCCCCTCAAGGGTATCATACTATCTTCTTTAGTTCTACAAATTATAATTTTACTCAAAATTTTCTTAGTATCTACCTTAAAGAACTGCAAAAGATTCTCTAGCTTTCTATTTATATATCACATTTTTCTTTTAATTATGGATTTGTACCTATAAATATTGTCAATCTATAAGGGCTTGTTAGAAGCATCCTTAATGACATTTCTAACATGCTTGTACTCTTTTTCATACCCAGAGTTGGTTGTTCTATTCTCTTATTTACATAAAACCATGATAGAGAACTTGTTAATGGAAGTATAGAGGGTTGTAGTAAAATTATGATAGATATCTTTAATATTTTCCTTATTTAACAATATAGTCAATTCATTATTTAAATCCATTAAACATATATCAATTTTATTTTTATCAAAGATCAAGTTCTTTTAGTCCTTATACTTCTTTGTTATGGGGTATATGTGCCTACCAAAGTTTATAGTTATGGTTAAAGCACAAGGTCTTCACTAAGTTAAACTATGTCACAACACCTTCCTTCATGGTATATTACAAAACACTACTAATTTCCCTCGATATCGATAAATGCCTACAAAACCCTTTTATTTAAGACCCCCTCCCAATACATATTTCTAATTAAAAAAACTCTATTTTTAAAAGATATCCCCTATTTTTACTATATACCTCATTTTATGCCCCCCAAAACCTATAATATATTGACCTTATTTTTTACAATTTAAAACCCTCGGTTAAGAATGTACATGATAAGATATTGGTCAACAAGGTGAAGTTGTCGGGGGTTAAAGGTCTATGATAAAAAATGGGATCTTGGTCATTTAATATTTCAAAATTTACTATTTGGTTGCATATAGGGATATTATAAATCACATAACCAACTAAACTAGTAACTAAATCATGGATACAAATCATCTAGTTGGATTTCAGCTACTTCATAAGACAATTGAAACTTCTTAGACCTTGAGAGCTATGAAGTTGAGTTTCTTGGTAGAAAACAAATTCTCAACCAAGTATTTAGAATTTCTTATGTATCTTCTAGCTAAAACATGGTCCTCATAGAGGCATAGAGGATTGGGGTTAGAACCACTGCTTATCATAATATCTTGGTCATTTTTTATTCTAACATTGAATTCTCTGAGCAAGAGGATAATGTGCTCATTTCATAGGTTTTAAGTATCATTTTCCAAGGAATTGCAAGGACAATTTTTATCTAGATTGTGCTTCTTATGAAAGTTAGAATTAATAGGTGCAAAATAACACATTTCTATATAAAACTCCTTAGCATTGATATGTGAGATCTCCATCAACATGTATTGATTGAAAGGATCTTTTTTGTGAATCATAATATGACGAAGACGGTTTTTATTTATGTAACAAGCTATGCCTCTCATCCTTCTATGGTAGGATCTCTTATTCCATACCAAACAAGAGTAAAATCCTTCTACCTTATGGATCTTATATTATTCATGCTCTATTTCAACAATCAATATAATATCGATTTCACTTGATATCTAACTGTTACAGCTGCAACATTTTCCCAAAATTCAAAAAATTTCAGGGCCCTCCTTTTGCTTATATCAGTTTGATTTTCTTCTTTGATTTGATCTAATGATTCTTCAGAAAGACTTTTTCTAATTCTTGAATTGATCCTCCACTTGTTTAAGCTTATCATTGCCTTTGAATTCATTTTCAAGTGTTTGAGTCGAAAGTTTATTTGCTTGCACTCCCGCCGTTGCGGAGAAATAATCAGCTTTGGCTTCGTTATTCTTCTTCGATGCATTTGTCTCAATCGGCTGATTTTTGGTTTCGCGTCAGAACATCTTGTTACTTCATTCTCTGTAGTTGCAGATGGCAGATTATGAAGTCCCCCGATAGTCGCATTGACTTTTCAAACCTCGCTTTGTTGTTTCGTTGATCCTTAAGTTTTGGGCTTCCGCTGTTGTGGCTGCAGAAAGTGCTATCTGGCCGGTCATTTAGTTGTTTTTTTTCTTCAACTTAGACCTTGCCTACTGTGAAATGTAATGTCCTTTATGGTTCTGCCGTTGCGTCTCCTTATTCCCCTATCGCTCTGACGTTTAGTCTCGCGAGCTCCGATGCGGTATTGACTTCTCCCGTATCTTGGCGGTTATCTTAGTTGTTTTACCACCCAACGTTGCTGAAGGAGTTTTTCTTGTGACCTCCAATATTTTTGTTTCCACCACCCAATATTTATCCTGCCGCTTATGGTTGACCATATATATATATATGGGGTCGAGCCTTTTGATTATTCTATTGCTATTTTGAATATCATGCACTGTCGTTTTCGTGTGCTGTCGTTCGCTCGAGCTCGTTGGGCCCCCCCGTTGTCGGTGTACCCTCATTTCCAGGTGGCTCAACCATGGAAGCTTAACAGTCCTCTTCCCGCCAGTCACGCAGTAGTGCTAGGTAGGCTCTTATATGCATTATCCTGTTCTGTTCAAGTGTTTTTATGATTGTTCCATGGTTAGGTTTTTCACGGCCATTTTCCCTTGGCCCCGTCATTTACATGCATATATAGTGGGGGGATTGTAGCGTAACTGTCAGTAGGGGCGTTTTTTGGCCCACAGGGTAGTTTCCCTCCACGGCTGTTATGTGTTTCGACCCTGTGCTTGGTGGATGGGGAGATTGGTGCAGATGGCCATTACGTTGTCTACACCAGTCTGCCCCGTATTATGATAGGCTGTTCGGAGAAGGTTTCTCGTGGCCTCCCTGCGATTGTGAGACTGGTTTCCCCCTCCCTCATGCTTCTGTATCCTTCAAACCAATGCTGCGTTTATCCCACTGCTTCAAAGTGACTCAGTCCACGGTCAGTTTTGAACCCGAGCCAGCGTGGGGGAGTGCAACACCGCACAGTGTTATATTGACCATAGATTGCATGGGTAGTGTTTTTGTTGAGGATCCCCGTTGAAAAACTTGAATTAGGTGCCCCTGTCATTCTACGCAGCGCGATGATTATGGCACCCACAGAGAGCCCGAAGTTTCTTCATTTTATTGTAGATTTCATTTCTCACTTAAGTTTTGTTGAGTAAGCCATGTTCAGTGTTAGACATGAGTATTAGCCTGCACATATTTGCTTCATTTAATTAATTTTCGTCATGTTAAACATGGATGAGGTAAAACACTACACATTGTTGTCTCAATCTTTGCAACTTAGCTGGAAATGGCCTAATGATTATAATTTCATATATGACAGGAAGATTCCGACCTCAAAATGTCGAAGCGACAAAAGAAGAAGGTCCCTGTAGTCGAAGAGGATCCTGACATGGAAGTTATCACCAAAACCGAGTATATTTATGAGGACACCAAGTGCATAACTGGTGTAGAGCCTAAGTACCAATGGGGAGACATCTATAGGTTGATCACGCGCAGAGAGGTGCCTGATATAGGCTTTGAGGAAGAAGGCATATACACAAATATATAAAGGTTTTCACTAATGAAGATTGCTACAAGACCAGAGCTCTTCCCATGCTCTGAAGTGATTGGTTGGATTCTGCCCCGGGCAGATGTAACCACTATGATGATTGAGAATGTTGACAAACAAGGCTATGCTACCTATATCCCAGGATATGTAGCCCTCGCCTACCACCTTCCAGAAGCACAAATATTTTTGTCTGATGATTGGTTGAGGAACATCAGAATGGACCTTGTTAAGACCCTCAAAAGAATGCTGTTGCCTGGAAGAAACTTTAGAACCAGGCCGACGGGAGAATATGACACAGCGAGCTTAAGGACCCCATACAAGTTCATCGCCTTAATGCTCAATAGAATTTTTGGAAGAGCGCATGGAAAAAGATTCAAATTGGAGTGGATGCCAATTATTTTTTATGTTGCGACCCAGGGGACCATTTTCAACTGGGCCAACATAGTGTCAAATAGTCTTTCAGCCTGTATGGCCTCATATTTGGGAGGAGCATCCCAAAAGAGGTCAGAATTTTACATGAGTTCCATACTCGTTGATTGTATACTGTGCAATCAACCTTTCCCCATCCTAAGGTGCATCTGGGATAGGGAGAGGATGCCTGTTTACTCTGCATACAAGCCACTATGGGCTCACAAGTACCACAGTCACTACCAGGAGGTCTGTGAACATTTTATCATGCCATTGTATACTCTCATTTTCCTGAAAGAATGTGACTGCATGTCAGAAGAGGCATTGCAGGTAATTGAAGAATATGCAGATTATTACCTAACTGAGGATGGGCTCTACTTCAGAATGTTTGGAGGCTCCATAGCACCCTCCCTACTACCCAAATATCCCACATACTACATCATTCATAAAGAGGCAATTAGGCAAGTATTCCTGGATGGCATAGGAAGCTTTTTATTTGAACATAAGAAGGCTACCTATCCCCCTTTGCCTTTCAAGTTAGGGAGTTATAAGTTTACCACAGTGAAGAAAGCAGATGAGTTTGTGGAAGAATTGGATAAGTTTCATTTTGGTGAAATGCCCTTTCATAGGAATGACTCCCACAACAAATTTGTTGAACACTGCACAGAGGCCAATGTTCATTTTGAATACACTCACCATTGGGACAGAGAAGAGTCCATCTTCCGTAGTGCATTGAACATAACAGCCTTGAGGAAAAGGTTCAAAAAGAAGATCACCACCAAAGGTGGGAAGGGGCAGGATGAACGACCAAAAGTCGATGAAGAAGCCAGGAAAAGAAATGAAGAATCCTAAAGGCTAGTCCAAGAATCTGAAGGGTGGCTGAAGGGAGAAGAGGAAGAGAAAAGAAGGGTTGCACAAGAGGAAGCCAGAAAAGCAGAAGAAGATGCAAGAAATGAAGAAGAAGAAAGGAAAAGGAAGCTTGATGAGGAGCTTCAGAAACAAGAGGCAGAGAGGATGAAGCTGACCCAAACAGCAACAGAACAGTCAGCCTCTGACATAGCTGACATTCAAACCCAGGATGTGGAGAACCCCGAGGTTTAGGACCCAGAAGTACCTGCTGTCAGCACACTTGGACAATCTATGGTCCCCACACTTAAACTAGTCCCCTTTGAACAGAAGATAGGGGAAGAAATCCCTGATTTTAATACTGTCTTCTATGACAAGGAAAGAAAAAGGATAGTGAAGAGAACTGAAAAGAAGGTTGAAATAGGAGGTCTGTCCAGGAAGATGATAATAGATACGACCGTTGTATATGGAATAGACCGAGATCCCAGATTCACTATTAGAGCAGGAGTTGCATTGATCCATGCTTCGGAGGATAATGTAGACAAAATAATGACGGATCTGGAGCAATCTAAAAAGTCTTCTTCTCAGCTGAAAGGCACATTGAGAAAGGAGAGAGAAGAAAACAGTAAGCTGAAGAGAAAATTTGAAGACGTGCAAAAGGAGATGAAGTCTTCAAAGGATGAACTGCAGGTTCTCCAAGCAGAAAGAAGATCTATGGAGACTGCACAAGAGTGTCTCGAGAAAATGCAGTAAGAAGATCAAGAGTTAAGGGCGGAGAAGGAACAGCTTCTAGGAAAGATAGGAGACTTAGAGCTGCAAAAGACCACCTTGGAGGAAAGTGAGAGGTAGTCTCAAGAACAAGAGACAAAACTTCAAGAGCAGATCACTTCTCTGACAACAGCTTTGGAGGAAGCAAAAGAGCAGCAAGTTAATCTCCAACCTTTCAAGGAACATGTGCTGGCACAAAAGGCCAAGATGCTTCAGCTGCAGATGGCAATAGAAGAGGAAAGGTGAAAGGTTGTGCAAGTAGATGGTTTATTGGAGGAGATTCTGGAGACTTCCTCCTATTTTGTTGATAGATCTTAGGACATCCTGGAAGTCCTAACAGCAAGGATAGCAAGGATAGAGAATGATGAAGAAACTCCTGCAGAGCTGCCCTTGAAAGATAGACAGGCCCTTAAGCAGGATTACGACTTACTGGAGTTTGCTATTAACAAAACCGAGGAATTTAAAAATACTGTTAGAAAGACGAAATTAGCATGCATAGAATTCTTCAGAAGGCTCCTGATTACCTATAACAGATGCCAAGTCGAAGCTGAGCAGAGGATAGATGCGTTTCCGGACCACAACTTGTTTGTGGAGATTTTGCAGAAAAGGTACCAAGAGGAGGAAGCAAAAATACAGCACATTAAAGCTCTTGATGACCAGACCTTACGAAATGAAGTGGATCATTCTGCAATAAGCGTGCAGCGATTAGAAGATCATCTTTGTTTGAGTGCAGCTAGAATTGGAGCCATCAAGAACCAGGCTGCGAAATTTGAGATAAACATTCATTTTTTGGAACCTTCTGAGTTTGAAGGCATCGCCTCGGAGGCTTTAGCTTGGAAGGAATTTCTGAATGCTCAAGCAGGGCCCTCCTCGTGAATGATCGTTCACTTTTGTAATATGTAACAATTTTGTAAACACTTAAGGAAAGTGAAATTTTGGGAGGTGAAGAGTTGGGAATCCCAAGGGTTATTTGTGGGCAGCCCAACAGTCTCATTCTTTTTGTATAAATATAGAGGACTTGGAAGAACAAAGGGCTTTTTCCCAGTTAGACAAGTAAAGAGATATTGTAAGAAGAACTATTTTTTTTTGAAATAAAAAATTATTGTTTGCCTGTTGGAGAAAGATTGGTGGGACATTCAAATGTTATGCTATGGATTGGTGAAAGATGAACTATTTCGTTTTTCCATCTTTTTGTCCATTAATTGTGAGATCGTTCTAACTCTCATAGCCTATGTTCTTGTTTGAATGATTTTTGGTTTTTTAGATGTGAAATTACCACCATGAGTAATGAATGTTGTTCATAAACAATTGGCTATCTAATTGTTTAAATATCTTTAACCGTCCATGCGTTGTGGGTAAGAATATCAGCTATCTGTAATTTCTCTTTATAATGCATGTGCAATATACATTACTCATAAATAAGATACAATTTGGCTCCCCGGGGATAGGTAGATAGTTAGTTTTTTTATATTACTATATATGTGATTTATATGCTTGTGAGTTCTAAGACGAGAGGTAAGAACCTGCGCATCACATTGTGACTACTCCTCGCATCCTTTATCACCTTGCATTGTTAATTAGGTATGTGGATATCATACCTTAAGTCAAAAAATACAAAAACATATACGGTGAACCGGGCCACAACCGGTAAACCCTTTTAGTTTTTTTACTTGACCTACAGTAACCGGACTACAAACCGGATGGATTCCCTACACCAAACAGTCACATGCTAGTTGGGAATGTTGACTGGGGAGAATCCCTTGTTGTTGTTTCCTGCGAATTCTTAGGCCTCAATAGTTTTTGGTGCAAGAAGGAGGGCCGCCAGTGCATGGCTGGCTGTGGAAACCTATTTTCCCAAGATTACCCCACCAGCAGATATTTGGAAGCTTTGACCTAACCCAAGTACTCACAGGATTTGGCTCTACCTTTGAAGCAAGTAAGCCCGGTTTCACCTTATGTTGCTCTTTACTCAGACTCCTATTCTTTCACCTTTTCTCATGGCTGGTATAAATGTGAATCAGCCCAACCCACTACCAGCTTGGAGAGCTAGATCACCTTTAAACCTGACACCTCCTTTGCATAACCTACCTCAAGATTTTGAGAAGTCACTGCCTAAGTTTGATCCCGATGAAAAGACTGTTGTAGATGACCACTTGCAAAGTTTCTATTTAGCAATAGAAGGGTTAAGGGCTGTGGAGTACGAGGATGTGGTATGTAGATTGTTCCCACATACCCTTAAAGGAGCAGCAACATCCTGGTATTTCGGTTTGCCTGCAAACTCTATTCCTGATTGAGACACCTTCGAAAGGATTTTCAGAAGTAAATACGCAGCCCAAAAGACACATGTCTCACTAATGAAAGGTCTTGGTTTTTAAAAAAAAGAGAAGGATGAGAAGGTGCATCATTTTACTCAAAGGTTTTCAACATACCTAAAGATTTTTTCTGAAACTGATAGACCCTCAGACAAGGTCCTAATTGAATATTATACCTCAGCCCTAGGACCTAAGCTAGCCATGTTTGCCAAAATGAAAGCCAGACCTACGTTGGTAGAGACTTATGAAGAAGCAGAAAGGGTAGAGGCTGAAAAGGAAAGTATAGAAGATTATCCCGAGCAACCTAAAGAAAAAACTACCGGGAGAAGAACCTTATTGCTGTCTAAACCTAAAGAGGAGCAATCACATGATTTTGAGGGAATGCTGAAAATGATTCAAAAACTCTCCAGTCGAATAATAGATCTAGAGAAAGAAAGGGAAGTTCCAAAAACTTATAAACCCTACTACCAAAAGAGGGAGGATGACAACCAATTGAAGATCCCTTCACCAAATTCAGCATCAATGAATATAACAGAGGTAGGGGGGGACAATTTCTGCACTTTTCACCAACAACCTCATTCTAAAAAGAAGTGTCCTCAATGGTTAAATTCGATCACATTGGTCATGAATCAGCTGCTGGACTCTAAATTGACTAAGAACAGTGGTAATGAAGAAAAGAATAACCAAACCATAGAGAAACAAGAAGATGATACCATGTTTTTATGGGATGGTGTCTCGCTGTTCAACACAGAAGAGAGCACTCTTAAATCTGAATACACACCAACAGCAACAAAAAACATGGATATGATAATTAAAGACAATGCAATAATTTCGAAGATTAAGAAATTGCAAACGAATGTCAAGACACAAATAAATGCCAATGTTGAAGATAAAACACCCGAAGTCACTACTGTCAACCAGGAAATAGAACAATCAACGAGCCTGTCAAACTTGTGGAAGAACAGGTAGGTGTTAATGAAGGAAACACTAAAAAAATTAAGGAGCTTAAAAAATATGTACCACTCAAAACCAACTGGGAGAAGAAGTCATCGAACCAAGTTGGGAAGAAAAAGCTAAAACCCCGCCTTTTCTTTTGACCCTAGAAATGCTGAATCATAATGTGCATAATTGCTTGGTAGATTCTGGATCATCGGTAAATGTTATGCCACTTGAAGTTTGCAAAAAGATTAATGGGCAGCCAGAGCCCACAGCCTGGGAAGTAGTGCAACTAGATAGAACGGGTGTCAAAGTAGTGGGAGAAATGAAGAATGTTCTCATATGCTTATCTGCAAATAACAAGATATGTCAATTTATTGACATTATGGAGGCTGACATACCGGATGGATATGGGCTTATTCTGAACTGGGATTGGTCTGCCAGGTTAAAAGGTTATTTTTCTTCAGACTGATCTCATTTATGGTTACCTCATAAGGGTACCCCAAATCAGATTAAAATTTTAAGAGAACCTTACATGAAACATACTGTCACTCAGCTGGGGGAGGGTAATGAATCTGCTATTTCTGTCCTGGGAAACTATCTAACCGAACTTGAACTAAGAAATCATACCACAGGAAAGGCCAGTTCTATGATTGACATTCAACCTGAGCTCCTTCAACTTCCTCAGGATGATAAGGATGACTGTAGACTAGTAGACATGGTTTCGATTTCAAACATGGTACAATTAGACCATGGATAGGTTTTTTTGGGGGCCTACACTATGGCCTAGCCCTTTAACTCATTGGATTGAAAAGTTTTTTAGGGCGGGCACACATTTTTTTTCTTTTTCGCTTTGTACATAAATAAATTGATGTTGTTTTCTTTTGGTTTAATGCTTTGTTGCTAGTTTTTTATTGTTTGAATAAAGACGCAAACTTTGGGTTGCAATGGAAACATCAAGGTTCTTAATTAACTGAAATCTTGAGCAAAAGACTATGCGTTTAACCAATCGAATGTCTTCTAGTGGGAAGTGTTCCTAATTGGCCATGCATTCATTGAAGTCCTACCTAACCCCTGGTAAATTACTCAGAATTAAGAAGTCTGGAATACTATTTCAAGGCTCCATCCATTTCACATCTAAAAATGTCCAAGGGAGTGATAGCAAAGGACCCATGGAAAGGAAGCAAAGTAAATAGTGTATCATATATAAATGATCCCATGCCATGATGTCAGAAAATCTAAAAGCTATCAAGAGTCAAGACTCCTTAAAGAAACAATACATATCAAAGCAAAGTATCAAAAGCATGAATTTCAAATTTCCAAAAGTTCCTCTCCGTCCGTGAGACGAAAAGTAAATTCTTCTCTCACACAAAAGGACACTATGGATAGAGGAACCTGAATAAAATTCAAAAAGAAAGGCAGATGGAGGACTCACAAGAACTAAAGTTCAAATGGAAAAAGTGAAATTGGCATGGGAATGAGGAACAAAGGGATAGTGCTATTTACCATATGTTACAATCCTGTGGTTTCCGAGCTAGAAACTACCTAAGGACAAGGATAAAACAAATCTCACTTATTAGGCCTCAAAAGAGTTATTCAGACTTGCAAATATTTTGAGTATTCTCACTACCCCAAGGATGAAATGTTTCTCAATGATTTAAATGCATGGGTTAGCCAGCTAAGGAATATGAGCATCTAGGAGAATTCAAATTTTGAGCTAGACAGTCTTTTACTAGGAAGAAGTTAAGTCAGAAATCTAGGGTTCACCAGGTAGTCGCCAATTGTTGCAGCTGCAACATTTTCCCAAAATTCAAAAAATTTTAGGGCCCTCCTTTTGCTTATATCAGTTTGATTTTCTTCTTTGACTTGATCTAATGATTCTTCAAAAAGACTTTTTCTAATGCTTGAATTGATCCACCACTTGTTTAAGCTTATCATTGCCTTTGAATGCGTTTTCAAGTGTTTGAGTTGGAAGTTTATTTGCTTGCACTCCCGCCGTTGCGGAGAAATAATCAGCTTTGGCTTCGTTATTCTTCTCCAATGCATTTGTCTCAATCGGCTGATTTTTGGTTTTGCGTCAGAACATCTTGTTACTTCCTTCTCCGCAGTTGCGGATGGTAGATTATGAAGTCCCCTGATAGTCGCATTGACTTTTCAAACCTTGCTTTGTTGTTTCGTCGATCCTTAAGTTTTGGGCTTCTGCCGTTGCAACTGTCTGCCCCAGTCTGACCCGTATTATGATAGGCTGTTCGAAGAAGGTTTCTCGTGGCCTCCCTGTGATTGTGAGACTGGTTCCCCCCCCCCCCTCATGCTTCCCGTATCCTTCAGAACAATGCCGCGTTTACCCCGCTACTTCGAAGCGACCTGGTCCATGGTCAATTTCGAACCCGAGCTAGCGTGGGGGAGTGCAACACCGTACAGCGTTATATTGACCATAGATTGCACGGGTAGTGTTTTTGTTGAGGTGCCCTGTTGAAAAACTTGAATTAGGTTCCCCTATCGTTCTACGCAGCGATGATTATGGCACCCACAGAGAGCCCAAAGTTTCTTCATTTTAATGTAGATTCCATTTCTCACTTATGTTTTCTTGAGTAATCCATGCTCAATGTTAGACATGAGTATTAGCCTGCACATATTTGCTTCATTTAATAAATTTCTGTCATGTTAAACACGAATGAGGTAAAACACTGCACATTGTTGTCTCAATCTTTGCAACTTAGCCGGAAATGGCCTAATGATTATAATTTCATATATGACAGGAAGATTCCGAACTCAAAATGTTGAAGCGACAAAAGAAGAAGGTCCCTGTAGTCGAAGAGGATCCCGACGTGGAAGTTATCACCAAAACTGAGTATATTTATGAGGACACCAAGTGCATAACTGGTGTAGAGCCTGAGTACCAATGGGGAGACATCTATAGGTTGATCACGCACAGAGAGGTGCCTGATATAGGATTTGAGGAAGAAGGCATATACGCAAATATAGAAACGTCTTCACTAATGAAGATTGCTACAAGACCAGAGCTCTTCCCATGCTCTGAAGTGATTGGTTGGATTCTGCCCCGGGTAGATGTAACCACTATGATCCTTGAGAATGTTGACAAACAAGGCTATGCTTCCTATAGCCGAGGATATGTAGCCCTGGCCTACCACCTTCCAGAAGCACAAATATTTTTGTCTGATGATTGGTTGAGGAACATCAGAATGGACCTTGTTGAGACCCTCAAAAGAATGTTGTTTCCTGGAAGAAACTTTAGAACCAGGCCGATGGGAGAATATGACACAGCGAGCTTAAGGACCCCATACAAGTTCATCACCTTAATGCTCAATAGAATTTTTGGAAGAGCGCATGGCAAAAGCTTCAAATTGGAGTGGATGCCAATTATTTTTTATGTTGCGACCCAGGGGACCATTTTCAACTGGGCAAACATAGTGTCAAATAGTCTTTCAACCTGTATGGCCTCAGCTTTGGGAGGAGTGTCCCAAAAGAGGTCAGAATTTTACATGAGTTCCATACTCGTTGATTGTATATTGTGCAATCAACCTTTCCCCAGCCTAAGGTGCATCTAGGATAGGGAGAGGATGTCTGTTTACTCTGCATACAAGCCATCGTGGGCTCACAAGTACCACAGTCACTATCGATAGGTCTATGAACATTTTATCATGCCATTGTATACTCTCATTTTCCTGAAAGAATCTGACTGCATGTCAGAAGAGGCATTGCAGGTAATTGAAGAATATGCATATTATTACCTGACTGAGGACGGGCTCTACTTCAGAATGTTTGGAGGCTCCATAGCACCCTCCCTACTACCTAAATATGCCACAGACTACATCATTCATAAAGAGGCAGTTAGGCAAGTCTTCCTGGATGGCATAGGAATCTTTTTATTTGAACATAAGAAGGATGCCTATCCCCCTTTGCCTTTCAAGTTAGGGAGTTATAAGTTTACCAGAGTGAAGAAAGCAAATGAGTTTGTGGAAGAATTGGATAAGTTTCATTTTGGTGAAATGCCCTTTCACAAGAATGACTCCCGCAACAAAGTTGATGAACACTACAAAGAGGCCAATGTTCATTTCGAATACACTCTCCATTGGGACAGAGAAGAGTTCGTCTTCCACAGTGCATTGAAAATAATAGCCTTGAGGAAAAGGTTCAAAAAATAAGATCACCACCAAAGGTGGAAAGGGGCAGGATGAACAAGAAAAATCCGATGAAGAATCCAGGAAAAGAAATGAAGAAGCCCAAAGGCTAGCCCAAGAAGATGAAGGGTGGCTAAAGGGAGAAGAGGAAGAGAAAAGAAGGGCTGCACAAGAGGTAACTAGAAAAGCAGAAGAAGATGCAAGAAATGAAGAAGAATAAAGGAAAATGAAGCTTGATGAGGAGCTTCAGAAACAGAAGGTAAAGAGGATGAAGCTGACCCAAACAGCAACAGAACAGTCAGCCTCTGACACAGCTAACATTCAAACCTAGGACGTGGAGAACCTAGAGGTTCAGGTCCTAGAAGTACCTGCTGTCAGCACACCTGGACAATCTATGGTCCCCACACTTAAACTGGTCCCCTTTGAACAGAAGATAGGGGAAGAAATCCATGATTTTAATACTGTCTTCTATGACAAGGAAAGAAAGAGGATAGTGAAGAGAACTGAAAAGAAGGTTGAAACAGGAGGTCTGTCTGGGAAGATGATAACGGATATGACCGTTGTATATGGAACATACCGAGATCCCAGATTTGCTATTAGAGTAGGAGTTGCATTGATCCATGCTACGGAGGATAATGTAGAAAAAATAATGACGGATCTGGAGCAATCTAAAAAGTCTTCTTCTCAGTTGAAAGACACATTAAGAAAGTAGAGAGAAGAAAACAGTAAGCTGAAGAGAAAATTTGAAGACGTGCAAAAGAAGATGAAGTCTTCAAAGGATGAACTGCAGGTTCTCCAAGAAGAAAGAAGATCTATGGAGACTGCACAAGATTTTCTGGAGAAAATGCAGCAAGAATATCAAGAGTTAAGGGCGGAGAAGGAACAACTGCTAGGAAAGATAGGAGACTTAGAGCTGCAAAAGACCACCTTGGAGGCAAGTGAGAGGCAGTCTCAAGAACAAGAGACAAAACTTCAAGAGCAGATCACTTCTCTAACAACAGCTTTGGAGGAAGCAAAAGAGTAGCAAGTTAATCTCCAACCTTTCAAGGAACATGTGCTGGCACAAAAGGCCAAGATTCTTTAGCTGCAGACGGCAATAGAAGAGGAAAGGTGCAAGGTTGTGCAAGTAGATGGTCAATTGGAGGAGATTCTGGAGACTTCCTCCTATTTTGTTGATAGATCTCAGGACATCCTGGAATTCCTAACAGCAAGGATAGCAAGGATAGAGAATGATGAAGAAACTCCTGCAGAGCTGCCCTTGAAAGATAGACAGGCCCTTAAGCAGGATTATGACTTACTGGAGTTTGCTATTAACACAGCCGAGGAATTTAAAAAGGTTGTTAGAAAGACGAAAGGATCATGCACAGAATTCTTTAGAAGGCTCCTGATTACCTATAACATATGCCAAGTCGAAGCTGAGCAGAGGATAGATGCGTTTCCGGACCACAACTTGTTTGCGGAGATTTTGCAGAAAAGGTACCAAGAGGAGGAAGCAAAAATACAGCACATTAAAGCTCTTGATGACCAGACCTTACGAAATCAAGTAGATCATTCCGCAATAAGCATGCAGCTATTAGAAGATCAGCTTCGCTTGAGTGCAGCCAAAATTGGAGCCATCAAGAACCAGGCTTCGAAATTTGAGATAAACATTCATTTTTTGGAACCTTCTGAGTTTGAAGGCATCGCCTCAGAGGCTTTAGTTTGGAAGAAATTTCTAAATGCTCAAGCAGGGCCCTCCTCGTGAATGATCGTTCACTTTTGTAATATGTAACAATTTTGTAAACACTTAAGGAAAGTGAAATTTTGGGAGGCGAAGAGTTGGGAAGCCCAAGGGTTATTTGTGGGTAGCCCAACAGTCTCATCCTTTTTGTATAAATATAGAGGACTTGGAAGAACAAAGGGATTTTTCCCAGTTAGACAAGTAAAGAGATATTGTAAGAAGAACTACTTTTTTTTGCAATAAAGAATTATTGTTTGCCTGTTGGAGAAAGATTGGTGGGACATTCAAATGTTATGCTATGGATTGGTGAAAGATGAACTATTTCGTTTTTCCAGCTTTTTGTCCATTAACTGTGAGATCGTTCTAACTCTCAGAGCCTATGTTCTTGTTTGAATGATTTCTGTTTTTTTAGATGTGAAATTACCACCATGAGTAATGAATGTTGTTCATAAACAATTGGCTATCTGATTGTTTAAATATCTTTAACCGTTCATGTGTTGTGGGTAAGAATATCAGCTATCTGTAATTTCTCTTTATAATGCATGTGCAATGTATATTACTCATAAATAAGATACAATTTGGCTCCTCGGGGATAGGTAGATAGTTAGTTTTTATGTATTACTATATATGTGATTTAGATGCTTGTGAGATCTAAGACAAGAGGTAAGAACCTGCACATCACATTGTGACTACTCCTCGCATCCTTTATCACCTTGCATTGTTAATTAGTCACGTGCATATCATACCTTAAGTCAAAAAATACAAAAACATATACGGTGAACCGGGCCGCAACCGGTAAACCCTTTTAGTTTTGTTACTTGACCTACGGTAGCCAGACCACAAACTGGACGGATTCCCTACACCAAACAATCACGGGCTAGTTGGGAACATTGACTGGGGAGAATCCCTTACTGTTGCCGCCTGCGAATTCTTAGGCCTCAACACTAACTTAACATGGGACCTTCACTCCATGGAAAGCCATGACAATTCTAGGAGAGGATCTGTAGTGTCTCAAACTTCTATTTATTATTATCTTGTTGGTCTGTATCTCTAATAATGACATTTTTTTTCTAATTGCTGCTCGTTTTCCTTCCTTTCTTGTTTCTTTTACCTTTTGAACTTCCTTTCTTAATTTAGCTTGATCTTTTGGAATGAGATCTTTCTTTATAAATATTCTTATCCCTTTTAGACTTGGTGTTTTACTTAGTATTCCATATTTATGGTCATTAGAGCTCACCTTAACACGAATTAACCTACCTGTGTACTTGATTATTTTTCCTAGCCTCTTTGGTTTTATGATACTAGTTGATTCAATTTGTAATTTTTTGTGTAGTTTTTCCTTGACTAGTGTTGGTCTATCCACTTCTTTTCCCTCTTTTAAACAAAAAAAAAAGTATAAGGTTTAAGGCTCTCTTGCTATGTTAATAGTCTAGCTCTATAAGCTTATTCATTTCATCGTTATGGATTTGACATTCACTTTAATCTCCAAAACTATTTAAGATCAAATTGCTATTTAGTGTTTCAAACATGTATATAAAAACACACACGTATATAATTATTAATAATTATCAATATATAATCGTTTATTTTAAATATTTTTAATAATAATTAATATCACATTTAATTAATGTTTTTATTCAATGTAGAAATGATTTTAAAACTTTATCATAATAATTTAATTTATTTTTATATATATTTCTAAACACCAAATATCGTATATTTAAAATAATATATACAAATTAAATAATTCAATATTGTTAATTTTTTAATAATAATTAGGATCAATTAATTTTAATAAACACTAAAATAATTATAATTATCAAAAGTTATTATTGTTTATATGAAATATTCCACAAAAGATCCCATTAATTTTGAAAAACAAAAAGGAATATAAATCATTCCATGTTTATTTATTTAATTATTTAGAAAGTTTGTACATCTCTACACATGAGTCTTAAGTAACATTGTCTCGACATCATACACAATAATATCTACATATTGGAAAATGACCAAGGTTGATTCATACACAAATAAAACTATAAGAATTGATAAAAATAAAAAGTATATCCTCGTGACCTTTCTGCCAAATATGTAGCCTATAGTTTCCTTAATGTAAATGCCATTTTTTGAGATCGGTTATGTGATGGTAAGGGTTGCAAACTAGATCCCTTTCTTAGATATCGTAAGAATAGGTCACATGAGAGAAAAAGTAAAGACAACGTACACTACCAATGACAAATTATACCCATGATTCAAGTCTTAATAGGAGATTCTATGTCTACTCAAAAATGAATTCCAATAAAGTCCCTCCATTATCAAATCATTTTCAACATGAGGAAAAATCAACAAATGAAGGGTAATAAAGGGAAGGATGGGGATAACAATTATCGAATACACATTCCCTAACTCTTGTTAGTTACATTGTACCTACTAGTAAGATACTACCTTGCATATGTTACACGTGAACCCATTTTTGTACATTGTACCAACTAGTAGGGTAGTATTTTTTTGCATATGTTGCATGTGAACTAATTTTTATACATCGTACTTATTAGCATAATACTAGTTTTGATGGGGATGGTGTACTGGTTAGTCTGGATTTATGAAATTTTTGTAATGGAGTAGATCTATGATCAATTCTAGCTGGGCCTTGACATAAAAGTAAGTTCAAGACCCGGACTTTTACTTGTGAAAAAATAGTACTACCTTATATATGTGGTATATGAAAAAAATGAAATGCACCTTGAACAGTGGAGTTGTCTACATATATATGTCATACATATCATTGTATTCATCGGAGGCGTTGTGCAAGCGTCTATACTATAGACCAACTAATGTTACTTGTGCACGTTTGACTAACATGTTTTCTTGTGTCTGTTTAACAATCTTTACCGTTTTCTTTAATAAAATAAAAAAGAATGTGCATTGAAATAAAATGTATCAATCATTATTATTATATATTAATAAGTGTAAAAATTATTATATGCCTAGATTTTGTGAATATACTACTAGATAAAATTTTAAGGATCCATAAATTTCTCAAAGTGTATAAACTTTGATGAATCTTATTAATTCTTAAATTTGGAACCATAAAATGTTTGGAGATATTTTTTTGTAAAAATATTTAAATTTCTAAGGACTTCATAAAAATTTTGCACATTATCGACAATTTTAAGATTAAAAAAATCATCCAATGGAATTTGAGTGATTCATTTTAAGAAAACATGGAAATTTGTGAATCTTTTCTTGGAAGAAAACATTGAAAAGTAGCCTATGGGCTAAATTTCCCCCCTAATTTTTTCCTTGTATACCACCCTATTTATGTACGAAATTTGAAAAAATAAGTGATAGATAACTTGGTTGAACTTTAACTTGGTCATTTCTTATGATATCATATTCTTCCTAAATTTTATTTTTATTCTAATTATATATTTCCATATTACTTTATATTTTCCATAAATAATAATCTCTAATTTAGATATAGATATTAAATATAATATCTTACATTTGTTATATTCATATTTTCATATTAGCACCTTACTTTGGTTTGAATTAAGACCTTAAAATAACTTTAGTTGAATTTGCAGATTTGTTTTATGGGAAACAAGTGGAAGTATGGATAAAATATTTATGTTGTTATTTAAGCATAAAAATTAAATATTGGAATATGATAAGATCACTTTGGTAGCTTGTCACCTCCAATGGGTGGTTTCATGTCACCTCCTCTTCTATAGAAATTAAGGATGGGATGGGGACCACACTACTCATACCATAACATATTAAAAATGATTTCTACATAGCTCTTCATGAGTGTTTTTATCATGTTGAGTGGAATGAAGAATTATGGACAAAGTGTCTTCAATTGCAATAATTTTTCATCCAAATGATTTACCAAAATTTTAAGGTCTTTTTCAAAATTTACATGTAACTAACAATTTCATATTTTGAACACATACTTATTATATATTTTAATTTTGGTTTATTAAATCATCTATGTAATGAAGTCACCCTTTTCCATGGTACATCTATTTTCATGGATTTACAAAATACTCTTGCCATTGAAAATCAGTTGGGTGAGTTTTCTTTTTACTCTTTTTCTCAATCTTGTCTATCTCTAAATCCAATGATTGCATCCCATTCATTAAACTTACACATTCCACACTAGCCAATACTGTATTTTTCACAAAATAGACTCTTACAATATAATATAATGTCATCCACTTCACCACACATGCTATTCTACAACTTTATTCTCTAAGACAACCACATATGCTACACCTTAAGATGACATGATTTATGTGGAGAATCCCATTGAACCAGATTCATATATAGTATTCATGTGTCATCTTTCAACTCCTTCATCTCAAGCAATAATCTTTAGTCATGACTTCAAAATTTAGAAATATGTGATTTAGTTGATTATGAATAAAAAGAGTAAAAATAATATGGTTTCAGTTGCCTTTGTTAAGGAATTATCTATGTTAGTCACTCCACATCGCCACCCATACTATATTTATTGGGTAAAATAATACACTCAATTATTATAGTTGTCACTCCAATGTGTTATCACCTTTTTTATTAGCCATTTATCATCACCACTATGTGTGTGTGTGTCTGTACACACACACATACAACGGTTATAACACAACTTGGAACTTTAGTGATTGTAAAGGAACCCTAATGACCCTATTGGCACTTGGGTGACCCTAATAGCATCAAAACCTTCCTAACAATATCCAACTATCCCTAAAAATTTATGAATTTCCCTGACATGCCTTGAGTTAGATGTTGGAGCCATCCATAAGTGTTGATTCAACCTTAGGATAAGATATTAGTTCTTTCCAACTCATTTTCCTTTGAAAAATAATGTTTTTGAGGGAACACATGCCCTTCCTTCATGAAATGTTCATGTGCATGCTTCTATCCTTTAGGAAAGGGAAAATTGCCTTGAAAAATGCATGAAAAATATACGAAATCTTGACATTCTTGAAACTGAGTTGTTGGAAAAGTAGTTTTTTAGGTGTAACTCCTCACAATAACCCTCCCAACTATCTCAAACATGTCTAAAATGCATAAATAAGACAATATGGAGTAGATAGGGAAATCAAGCATCCATACTAAGGTTATGGTGGAAGAATTAGTCCTAAATCCTATAGTTTTTAGGTCTATTCTCACTCGAAAACCCTTATCTTTTAGAATTCATTTTCCCCTTCATTAGTAAGGTCCATTGAATTGATTGGTTTTCATACTTTGTTTGAATAGGGAATTTCAAAGTGGATTGAAGGAATTAGTGGTTTGTGTTTAAATGGACCTGGACATGGGTTCTAGAGGTGCCAACAACAAGACCATGTAAACATATACTTGTTGTTATTTCATTGATTAATAGAGGTATATTATCTCCCCCGTTCCCTATATGATGTTCAATCTTTGTTATTGCTGATTCTTATAGGTGTAGGAAGTTTAGGTTTCTTGATAATCTAATTAGGATTTATTAATGTTTCTATTGGTTCATGATTTAATTTGTGTTTAATAATTTCATAAGCTTTGAGAAGGGTATTTTTATTTCTAAGTATGTATGTTTCAATGTCTATCAATTGGAGTGCTTTGGAGATTCCTCGTGGGAGGAAGCTTAAGGTTGACATACATGATTCATGTTCCTTCCTATATTTATTTACTCTCTTTTTTGAATGATTATGTTTATTTCCTAGTTATTTGGTTAATGACATGAATATAAGACAACAATCCTATAGAAATTCATTAGTTATATCTCCCTTGCTCCATGATAGTCATCCCTGACTATTCAATATTTTTTCCAAAAACAACAATGGAAGATCTATTGGGGAAGAACTCCTTGAATTCTTCATTGTAGAGCCTCCTTAGGACTAGTGTTATGGATTTGTGTGATAATTTAGGAACTTTATATCTGTACAATAGTTCTTTTCCTTGATTCAAACTAAAAGATTTCACATTTTTGAGCTTTTGGAATTTTTAGCCACCTAGAAGAAATATGCGTTCTTTCGAGAAGGTACCAGATCATGTAGGAACATGTATCCTTATTTATAGAAGCATGCACTTGCACTTATCTCTTGAGTTGTAGACAAGTGAGTGTTCCTTGACAAAGAGGGTTTTGCAATGTTTTCACTAGTTGTTACATTGTTGGGTTTGCAAGGTCATTTACAACCTTGTAGGTTAGTATCTAAGGGGTGATTTTTGCTATTTGGAGTGGTTAAATAAGAATTTGATTGGTTTCATTAGGTGAAAATAAGAAAACAAATTATTGTTTAGCACTCTTTTTGCTAGTTTGATTGCAATTTTGGTTGATAGTTTGTAGTTTACATTCTCTTATTGTGAGTTATTTTGTGAATAATTTGTTGGATTTTGAAAGTGAAAGCGAGCAAGTATTTAATTTTATATTTGAATTGTGTCTATAGTCCATTATAAGTTTCATTGGATACATTTTAGTAAATAATGAATTGATTAATGCTCATTAAATGTTCTTATTGTCATTAAATTCTAGCAACTTGTGGACATTCTCACAAATATTTCCGAGTCAAAAGATAAAAGTTTGTAATATCAATCTAAGTAAAAAGAATCTAGACTCATTTTTTATTATTATATAAAATGAACATTAGCCTAGGACTACGGCCTTGGTTGTAGGCTTGGAGAGTCAATTATCCAAGGCCATATAACAAAACTAGGACCTATCTACTTGAGAGAAAATCAATTAGTATTATGATACATTTGTTGGGAAATAACATGTCACACATGAATCATGCATGAGATCAAGCTAAGTAAGTAATTAAGGTTATCTCATCATTGCTTACTTGGCGGGTTGTGTGAGTTACATAAATTTAGGTGAAGTGGGAATCCCTTGAGGTTACACCAAATTTCTATGATGTTTTGGGTAGAATACTTGGTCCTATCTTCCCTACCCATTTGTAGAAACCTAAACCATGACTATTCCACCCAAATTCCAAGTGCAAATTGGTTTCCATACCTATACTAGGTTTCACATGGGTGATTAGAATTGGGAAATTATTGTAGTACCTTCTATATACACGTAAAATTTACCTCAAATCTATTAGAGGGTTCTCATCTTCATGATGGTACTTGCACCTTGGGTTATTGATGCATGAGGATTACAATAGATATCTCCCACTTGTCTTAGGCCCTAATAATCCCAAGATGACATTTGAAACACCTTGTTTCATTTCTTCATTGATCTTATTCTAGGTCATAACTACCATAGGATTGTATTAGAAAGAGTTTTATTTATTTATTACATCCTTATGAAATGTTTGTAGTTGATAGAAGTTGTTTTGATCATTACACTCTAGGTTTCTTCGGTTTCTAGTCAAAGTGGTTCAGTAAACTCTCTGTAGGTCCATAAGGATCACTATATTTCTCTCACCAAAGACTATGGAGTTGTCTCCAAGGAGGAAAATGATAGGTATCCATGAATCTACTCATAGGGGTTTAATGATGAATCCAAGTTGAGTTCAAATAATCCTATAAAAAAATAAATAGAGAAATAAGTTCACAAATCTGATGAAATTTTTTAGGAAGGGTACTTAAGGTATCTTGAGGGACACATTAAGGTACCAATAAGGGGTCCATCCCCTCTTATCTATGACAACATTTTTCTGGTTACAATAGAGGACTTGACAGACCCAATAGGTGTCATCAATTTCAATGCACCTTCCATCATTATTTCATAGTAATATATTTGGGAGTTGAAGTTACACTACATAATCCAGGAGTGATGTAGATGGTAGTTCAAGAGCTAGGGGCATTAATGTTCTTTTTCCTAGTACTCCCATAAGAGGAGTAAACACCATAGTCTTGATCATCCTAAATTATAATATGTCCCCCCTATATATGGATCTTCTATCAAACGAACTTTCCTCTTAGTAGTAGCTCCTCACAGTATAGGGGTACTTGGGTGTTAGTTCCTTAGGGTAGAATCCTTTTTCTTTCATAATTTCATTGAATGGAATTCCATATATGGCTACTAGCGATCCCTTCTTTTTATGTATTAACACACTTATAGGAAGATCATCCATCCCCTTCAATGTGTTCCCATTTGGAGGTGGATATTTCTTTATTTGTTCCCTTAGTAGGAGCTATAGATCACACAAGTTTTAGCACACCTTAAGGAAGCATGTCCTTTCTCAAAATGGGAGGCAGTATTAGTATAGATTTCTTTCCTTATGTGCAAGTTCCACTTGGCCATAATCATAAACTTAGTTACTAAATCAGTTCACATTTCACACTTGGTAGTTGTTATACACCAGGTAACACTTTCATGAATGCAAACCCATCATCAAGACTTGAAATTAGGAGATGGAATTATTTCACTCATACAGTTTTTTTGTTCTTGGTGACATTAAATCTCCTATATTTGACCAAGACAACTAATGGTTTAGCCATGTGCAATCCAAATGATCCTCCTGTACTTAAAAAGTTACCTTCATATATTCCCAAATTCAAAAGGAAATCTAGAGAAAATCCTAACATGCACATGATGTCAATCCATCTATGTTGTTCATCCAACTCACTAATGGAAGATAATATTAGGTTAATATTGTTTAAGAGAAATTTAATGGGGACCATGACAAATTGGTATATTGATCACCCATGAGATTCTTTTCATAATTTCAACACATTGGCAATGAATTTCTTGAACAAATTTCAATTTCCTATGTGGTGTCCCTTGAGATGTTCTTGGTTGTATATGAACTATGCCAAGGAATCAATAAATCTATTCTTACCTATATTTGCATATATTTTTTTTGAAGAACAAAAACCTATAGTATTTTATTTTATTGTTTTTAAATCACCATGTACAATTCATCAAGAATGTGAAGATATAATAGATTAAACATGCATTACTTATTGCATATCAGAATTAACCCTTTTTGTTGGAAGATGTGATGATGGAATGAACAAAATGGGAAAACTATGTATTGTTGTGAATAAATCGTTCTTCTCCTTTAGACGAATAACATCTAAGAAATTAAGAACTCAATCGCTAACACTTGATGTAAGTGAATGAAAACAATGCTACCTTAATAACAACATCTTTTATACCATGCACATATCACTACATTAAAAAATGGAATTTGAACCAGATTTAGCACCATATTTTAGTGTAATTTTTTTCCAATTGTTGTGAACAATATGGCACTAAACCTGACGCTATTGTACAATTTCATAAAAGGCAAACTATTGCATCTTTTTTTACATCCTTTTTAATGTCCAATTTTGTTCCCAATTTTTTGAATCATTTTTGTGTCATTTTTTATGCCCTTATTTGCACCAAGTTTTGCATCTAGTATTGTATCTTTTTTGCATCCTTTGTTACATCCCTATTTGCACCAAGTTTGGTGCCTAGTTTTACATCCAATGTTGCATCTAATTTTTCTCATAGTTTTACATTGCATTTTGTGCCCAATTTCGCACCCCATTTTTCATCCAATTTTGAGTCTAGTGTTGTGTCGAGATTTGCATCAAATTTTGGTCCCAGTGTTGTGTCTATTTTTGTATCTAGTTTTGCATCCAGTTTTATTTCTAATTTTCCATCCCATTTTGCATCCAATTTTGCATTATGTTTTATGTATTTTTTTGCATCCATGTTTGTCCCCAATGTTGCATCTTGTTTTACGTATTATTTTGCATCCAGGGTTGTGCCTAGCGTTGTGTCTTGGTTGATGTATTTTTACATCCATATTTGTGCCTAATGTTGCACCAAGAAGTTGCACCTAGTTTTGTTCCCATGTTTGCAT
Organism: Pseudotsuga menziesii; assembly: GCA_001517045.1. Classification (NCBI taxonomy): domain Eukaryota; kingdom Viridiplantae; phylum Streptophyta; class Pinopsida; order Pinales; family Pinaceae; genus Pseudotsuga; species Pseudotsuga menziesii. The sequence goes on from LPNX010227652.1 coordinate 362,011, forward strand.
CTAATGGTGCATCCAGTTTTACGTCCCATGTTGCATCCCATCTTGCATCCAATATTGCATCTCGTTTTATGTCTTTGTTTACGTTCAATGCTGCATTGATTTTTGTTAGGATTATTGATCCTCCCTTGTCCAAATTTGGTCATATGTCTAAATCAGGAGTCATTTCTAAATCGGGATTTCATCCAGTCTATTTATAGTCATTATCACCATTGGGTCCACTTGGCCTAATTGGGGCACATGTTTCAGTTACTAAAGTGTGGGGAACACTAATTAAGGCTTACTGCCACTGATTGCACTTAATTGCATCATTTTAGGAGCCTCCTAGACCAATCCCTACAATTTAGGAAGCCACTGGGAGTGCCAAAACCAACCAAGGTCAGTTTAGTTAAGTTGATGACTAGTTAAGCTAAGTTAGGAGTCATTTACATTCAGTTCTAGTTCTCTACATTCAGTTAGTGCTAGGTTTACTTGACTACACTCAGGAGGGGTGCATTTCTCACCTACCACATTTAGTTAGCCTTAGTCAAAACTGAATGTAACACTTGAGTTGTGTTTTAGAGCTTCGATGAACTCCGGTTATGGTTTAGACTAGGTCAGTTAACTATTGAGTTCTCCGATAGTGATTTAGACAAGGTCTTAGTTACCTACAGTCAAGTAGAGCCTATCAATTTGAATTTCCTCATGTGGATTCGAATTTTGATGTGGCTATTAAAGCCATTATACTTCATTGTAATTATTATCTGATTACTTTTTTATTAATGAAAGCATTCATAGCTGCAAGCCATTTTTGCACTGTTTCATTCTTCAATTGCTGAGTAAATTGTGTGATCTACTTTGTGAGTTGTGTGTTTGTCTATAGATCTATGTGCTCAATTTAATATGGTATCAAAGCCTCGGTGGAAAATACACCTCTCCTCCTCAGATCTCCAGCCGAATCATTCTTTTTGAGCAAATTGCTCCTTCCAGTACTGCACCAGAAGCAGAGAATTTACCACTTAAAGTCCAAGTTAGGAAATTGTTGATCAAGCTTGCTTGATCAGCTATGCTGGGTGTGAAGGAAATTCCAAAAGTGCAGACTTTCGACCTTACTTTCTATGTTTCATTGTGTGACAGGTTATCCTTTCTTCTCACTGCATTCGCTACAGCAGCTCTGTTCTTCTTACTACATTCAAAATGGCTCATCCAGTGGAGCTTCTCACTCCCTTCAGTTATCACCAGTGGAAGGGAGACATGGTGGTAATGCTCTGCACCAAGCGGCTCTTCAGACTCATAGAAGAAACAGAGGAAGAGCCAGATTCAGATAAAGGCAAAGCTAAGTACATGAACAGGCTTGATGAATCCCATGGACACTTGCTCTCCTCAGTCTCTAAAGATATTTGGTTCCACATCCAAGAATTGAAGACTCCTAAGGAGGTTTGGGACAAGCTTTCCTCCTTATTTGATAAGCAGGATGAGATGAGGATCCATCGGCTAGAAAATGATATGATTACTCTCAATCCATTGAATTTCGAATCTCTAAATGAATTCTTCACAAAGTTCAAGAACTTGATATATCAGTTGAAGCAATGCAAAGTGGAGAAGGATGAAGATCAACTCATCCTTGCCATTGTCACAAATCTCAATGCAGACTACTCGGTCTTTGTATCCACCTTCCAAACAGTAAGGCTCACTACTCCAAATTGGAAGATTCCAACTCTTAATGCCTTCATCCAATCTCTTATTTCTGAGAATGATAAATTGATCCAAATGGGGATCATTTGATCTCCCAAAGATCTAGCTCTAGTTGCAAGAGGAGATAAGGTAGCGAATGAAAAAGGGAAGCAAAGAGATGAGTCCCCTCTGAAGAAAGAGCAGTCAAAAGAACCTTCAGGTTTGAAGAGAAGCAAGAAGAATGGCAAAGGCAAGGTCCTCTGCTCTTACTGTGGAAGGGGATTTCATTCATAAAGCTCTTGTATGAGAAAACAACTTGATGAAATGGCTCTTCTTTTGAAGAAACATAACATTTCTATACCTACTAGCACAAGGAAGGATGAATTTGAAGAAGAAGAAGATGAAGAATACCAAAGGAAAGGACATGCATTGAAGGCTTGCTACACATCATCACATGTCTTCCTCATTGATTCTGGATCTTCCAACCATACGGCTGCATCCATAGAATCATTCTCTTCTTTTCAGTCCTTTGATGGTCCTAGTATTCAGATGGGAAATAACAGTAAAGTCAAAACAAAGGGGAAGGGATCTTTCAAACTTGAACATGGAAGGTTCAAAGATGTGCTATTTGTTCCCTCCCTAGCTTCAAACATGTTATCTGTCTATCAGATGACCCATATTGGATCTCCAAAGTGAGTGATATTTGGTCATGACTCAGTGGAGATCACAGATATCTCTACTAGGAGCATCATATCAAAGGGTACTGCAAATCATGCTTCAAAAGCATATGAGTTCTCACATTTCATGCCTCCTTCAGAACCAGTGCACTCTCAGCAACCACTTGCAAGGGAAGGTAAAATCATTGCATCTACTTCTTTTACAGCTTCTACTAGTATTGCAAATCCATCTTTATCAGTTTATGAGATTGAGATTCAGGGTGACTCAGATCTAGATTCAGTCTCTACTTCCAAACTGGAAGCTAGGAAGATGACTGGAAACTCACCTGACACTTAGAAAGGAAATACCCTTGCGCTATGCCATGCAATCTTACCTCCTTCAGGAAGATGCAATAGACTCCTTGTAAGATGCTATATGGAAAGGGCTTAGTCTCACTACATTCAGAAGAATGGATATGATCATACACCTCTTCATTCAGCAAGAGACAAAGGTTACATTCCTCCTTCCTCCCATCATCATTTTTGGAGAAGAAGGAGAAGTCTACATGCCAGGCTCCATAATACCTGTGCATAGCACACCATGCATGCTGCTTTGCTATCTCACAAAGATGAAGATTGCAGCAACATATTTTCAAGTTTTTTAAACTTGGGACCTAATTCTACCTGCTTAGATAGAGGGGGGGATTTTTTCCCATGTGGTTTTTACCCCAGCTCCTTATATTAAGCAGTTACTTTATTTTTACTTGATGTAGTGGGTGACCTATGGTCTTAGTTACCAGGGCCCATAGATTGTTCAAGTTAGCATTCAGGGGGGCTATTAGGATTATTAATCCTCCCTTGTCCAAATTTGGTCATATGTCTAAATCAGGAGTCATGTCTAAATCGGGAGTTCATCCAATCTATTTATAGACATTAGCACCATTGGGTCCACTTGACCTAATTAGGGCACATGTTTCAGTTACTAAAGTGTGGGGAACACTAATTAAGGCTTAATTCCACTGATTGCACTTAATTGCATCAATTTAGGAGCCTCCTAGACCAATCCCTACAATTTAGGAAGCCAATGGGAGTGTCGAAACCAACCAACGTCAGTTCAGTTCAGTTGATGACTAGTTAAGCTAAGTTAGGAGTCAGTTACATTCAGTTCTAGTCCTCTACATTCAGTTAGCACTAGGTTTACTTGAATGCACTCAGGAGCGCACATTTCTCACCTACCACAGTCAGTTAGCCTTATTCAACACTGAATGTAACACTTGAGTTGTGTTTTATAGCTCCGATGAACTCCGGTTATGGTTTAGACAAGGTCATTTAACTATTGAGTCCTCTGATAGTGATTTAGACAAGGTCTTAGTTACCTACAGTCAAGTAGAGTCTATCAATTCGAATTTCCTCATGTGGATCCGAATTTCATGTGGCTATTAAAGCCATTATACTTCATTGTAATTATTATCTGATTACTTTTTTATTAATGAAAGCATTCACAACTGCAAGCCACTTTTGCACTGTTTCATTCTTCAATTGCTGAGTAAATTGTGTGATCTACTTTGTGAGTTGTGTGTTTGTCTACAGATCTATGTGCTCAATTTAATAATTTTTACTCCCACTTCTACATCCAATTTTTGTGTGCATATATGTGCCCAATTTAGCACCCAATTTTGTGTCTAGTTAAGAATCTACTTTTGCGTCTTTTGTTGTGTTTGGCTTGGGCCTAGTATTGTGTCTAGTTTTTTGCCATTTTTGTTCTCATATTTGTGTCTAGTGTCGAGTCTCATTTTTCATCTACTTTTGTGTCTGGTGTGACATCCACTTTTGCATCAGGTTTTGCATTCAATTTTACATTTTTTGTTGCATCTAATCTTGCATCCATTATGTGTTTTGTTTTGTTTCCATTGTTAATTAACAATTTTAATTTCAATTATTAATAGTGAAATATATCAATTTTTATTGATTTTGCATCCATTTTATTAATTTCAATTAAAAATTGAAATATGTCAAAGTTCTCAATTATCATTAAGAATTCAAATTTACAATATAAAATTTTAGAAGAATTTTAAGGGAAATTCACAACATCCATCCAAAATTATTAATAGAATGATACATACTAATTCTTCATCAAAATAACATTGACAATTTCCAATATAAATAAAGTAACAAGACAATACTGATAATATCATCATCATCTTTAATTAAATCAACCAAAATTCAAATATATGATCAACATATAAAAAAATTTCATGGATATCATTATAGTAAAATAAAAACAATCTCACATATATACGATTTAAATATAAATCTCACAATAAATAAGTTGTATGATATGCATATATAGATATACAAGTAAAAAAGATAAATATATCATAGTTATATATCAACAATAAAACACGTAAATGTAATCCAGAAGGTAGCATGCACATGCATAGCATCAGTATCTAGCTAGAACAACTAGCATCATCATCAAGATCATAGCCATGATCCTCATCATAATTATTAAACTCATGATCTTGAAAAACCTCATCAACATCATAACCACCATGACCATCATCTTATTCTTCTCCTATATCTAAAGTAGGCTCAACATAATTTGGATCTTCACGTATGAGGTCATCAATTGTTGTGATCTGAAGAAAAAAAATTAATATTAGATGTTAGTATTAATTTCATACCACAATCCTTATTTCTATTATATTTCTAATATTAACTCATACCAAATTAAAACAAAGTATAATACTAATCGCAGTTAATATGTGTGTGTGCACTAATATAACTATGAAAGAAAGTGCAAAATATAGAACTAAATCACAATTTTATTAAAAGATAAACAATGTAACTAGTTTAAGAAGTATGAAATGTCAATAACAATATTGATATTCTCCTTAATTTATGATTTTAAGATGAATACTAAAGTGATATATTTTTCCTAGCTCACTACAAAGAATCCCTTTAGTGACTCTAGAAAAATGTCACCATAACCTCATTGGTGACAATCAAAAGGGCCTCCATTACGAAAAATTGAACCTTGCCAAAACTAAAGGTTTTTTTGTTACACTGAAGGTATGTCACTAATAATCTCTATTGTGATGTTTAGTGATTTTCACCATTTCCTATTAACAATAGTAACTTGGTGATGGACATTTACTCACCCTCGCTATTTATGGATTTATGGTGATGACCAATAACCATCACTAATTCCTATGAACAATAGTGACTTTTAATGATGGACCTTTAATGACCCTCACTATTAATGCATATGTGGAAAATCAATGAGAATATGTCACCAATAATCCTTATTGTGGCATTCAATGGCCGTCACGAGTCCCTGACTTGTGGTGATAGAAATTTAATGAACCGCACTATTTATTCAATTACAGTGACATCCAGTGACCATCACTAATTCCTATGAACAATAGTGAATTTAATGACTAACCTTTAATAACCCTCACTATTGATCTGTATATGTGGACAGTCAATGAGCGTCACCATTTCCTATAAACAATAGTGAATTATTGTGATGGGATCTTAATGACCCTCACTATTGATGTCATTGTTATTATAATATTAATTGTGGCATGCCCTACGAGATCATCACCACTTATATTCATTTGGAAAAGCATTATTAGTTTGTAATAAGAGACCAACACCATTTCAATTCACATTGAAAAAATGTAATGGCCCTTAAAGGATAGATGTTGATATTTTATTAATGGTGGTGATCATAGAATTAAGTGTCACCATTAATTTTTACAATGGTGACAATCACAATTAAATAATATCACCATTAATTCCTGCAATTGTGATTATCTTTGCAATGTATTGTTACCCATGGAGATAGATTGCAACACCTTACCATGTATAAGAGCAAATAGAAATAAACATGAAATGGAAAAATGTATAAAACAAAGAAAACAACAATAGATGTAATATACCCCAACACGTAAACATTTTTATGTAATATTTAATTTACTATTTTATTGTTTAAGAGTGGTTGGTTCTCGAAAAACCACCAACAGGGCCTTGAAGGACAGATCTAATCGAAACAATTATTGTAATACAAATACGAATGATAGGGGAAGCCATGTTGAATGAGGAACTATGCATGCGAGAGTGGGGGACGTGAAGGGTCACTCTCAGGGAAGTTAATCCATGCGTGGGAATTCCAGTATGGTGCTAGACCCACCCTGGGGAAATCAAGGATGTAGTGGAGCGGAAATTCCTGAGGGGAATTCGCCGTTAGCTATAGAAGACCTAGGAAAACAAAAACTATAAAGAAGGAAGAAAATGCGAGGAGGGGGGGGCATGAGTATGCTGGAAGAAGGAATACTTGCTGTGTGAGCACTCTGTGCTAGGCAAGCGATTTTCTCATTGGAGAACTGGACTGAGTTTGACTGTCACTACTCTTGGCATGCATAGTTAGCTTGGGGGTGATTGAGGATATATAACATACATGCCTAATCTATTGTTGGGTGGAATGTGGTTGTTCCCTTTTCATTGCGGCTCTTTTACAACCAAGTTTCACCAGTGAGGTTTTGTTCTTGCCATTTTATTGAATTCCAGGTATGTTGTGTATGTGCAATTATGTGTTTCATTGTCAAATAAATGATAAATAGTAGCTTCAATTTCACTGTGGGAAATAATTCTTATGAACTATTGTTTTCACACTCGGTTGCTAGAGGATGGTGCCTTGTATTGGGAAATGGCATTTAAAATGGTGTATTAGCGCTTTATAAAGAATCACCAGTATACTGCATGATTTACCTTGACTGATGAGCTTAGGGTGTGTCTGTAGATGTATATTGTATGCTTCAATGTTGCTGAATGATAAGAGAATGCCCTAGATTTGTTGATGAAAAGTAGGATTGATGAATGGGATGTGCTCATGTGAATTTTATTGCATTAGTTATGTAGATGATTAACGGTATGGAATGCACCTACTCATTTTTTCAATCTACTGGAACTCCTAGGTTGACTAGTTCCTGGAAAAGGATAATCATGCCTACATGAATGACTATGACTTGCATTGGATGTTTTGGGTTGCCTAATGGTGTCATAACCTTCTGTAAAGTATTTACTTGCATGTTATATGTTTTCCCTGGTTTAAACACTCGAAGTATTTGTTCCCTGTGAGGAGGATTGAGCCTTGTTTTGGGGGGAGAAAACATCCCAGGATTAATGAAGTTCATGGATAATACTTATAGTTTTAGAATGAGTTTGGTGCACTAGAATCTATACCTTTTCCTTGTAAAAGTTCAGCCCTGTGAAGGGAATATTAAATAAAGGAGATTTGAGATGAACAAAGGGGAAGATCAAAGGCTGAGTTTGAGGATGTTGGATATCGATGACAGAGGTTCATTTCGTGATGTCAACAAGCACGAGTAAATAAACCTTCTAGATCCATGAAATCTGGTAAAACCCACATGTTTCAATGGCTGAGATTGAGGATGTTTGAGATCAATGATGGAGGTTCATTTCATGATGTCAACAAGCACGAGTAAATAAAATTTCCCGATATGTGAAATCTGGTAGGCCTAGCGAAGATGAATGGTGAAGATCAACCAAATATTTAGATTTATGATAGAGGTTCATTTCGCACTGTCAACTAGTCTGGCCAAGAAAACTTTCCAGATCTACGAAATCTGATAGGCCCAGCGAGGATGAATGGCGGAGATCTAAGCCGAACGATCGACAGTTGAGTTTGACCCCCCAAGTATCAATGGTGCAAAAGAAGTGGAGTGGGAAGAGTCCAAAATTCTAAGGTAAAGTGTACGTTTCTGCACCCCGGAGTTTCGCAGTGGAAGGAGGAAGGCGAGAGGCGGAAATCAGAAAGATAAATGAGGCCAAGCGTCATTTTTTCACGATCTGGAGTCTGACTGTGGAAGCTAGAACATGAGCCAATGAAGGTGGCATTCGTTAAGTCTCTGATTCCCGCAGTCCACAACGGAAGGAGAAAAGGAAGAATGTGAAAGGCGAAAACATGGATGAATGATTCCGTCGTTGTTAAGTCTCTAATTCCCGTAGTCTACAACAGAAGGAGGAAAGGCGGAATATGGAAGGCGAAAACATGGATGAATGATTCCTTCATTGTTAAGTCGCTGATTCCTGCAGTCTATAGCGGAAGGTAGAAAGGCGAAGGAGGAATGCAGAAATGTGGTTAAGTGAATTCGTCATTTGTTAAGTTTTCGATTTCCGTAGTTTGCAACAGAAGATGGAAGGGCGAAATGCGGAAGGAGGACATGTGGATAAATGATCTCGTCATAGGTTATGCTTTTGATTCCCACCATTCATAGTGGAAAGTGGAAGGCAGAAGTGTGGATGAATGACTCCATCGGATGTTAGTTTTCTGATTCCCGAAGTCCGCAGTGGAAGACAAAAGGGAGAAATGTGAAAAAGTGACTTTCAGTGCGGAAACAAATTTTCTGGTTATAGAAGTGGATTTACTTACGGAAATTAATATTGTTGATTTTTTTAGCTTAATGATGAATGGTTATGAAAGGTTATAGCCAAAATTCTTGTGAAAGAAATTATATTGGATTTTTTTTTATATATGCATTATATGCAGGTTATTTGGGTTTGTTACATATGGTATCAGAGCTACAAGTTTCAACCGTGGTCACCTTTTGGGAACATCTAGTTCCACTGCATTATGGAGAAACTTTGTTCTAACCATAAAAGTTTTGATTGGAATGTTTAAAAGAGAGCCTCGGGTTTCAACCCTGTCACCTTTTGGAACATCTAGTTCCACTAAAGCACACTGAGGTAATAACTACCTTTTGCTAAATGAATCCTAGTTAATGTATGTTGTATGTGTATTCTGATCAATGTATACTAATGGGTGTATGATGGTTGATGAGTTGATTGATGTACTACAAGGGATGATTGTATGATAATTGATGCATGTATGGTTGTCTTTGGTGGACATTACATGGTTGATATAGGACTGAAATAGGTTAAGTTATTATGAATTGATGATTAGTTATGCATGAGGGTCGTTATATGACCGGTTTTAGTTGATGAATAATGGATTCTTTAATGATTTCCGAGAAGAATTATGCTTTGTGATAAAGTGAAAAGTGATATGACCCTTTTGATTCCCATTTAAATGGGAATTGTTGCATATAGTTTAGCTTTGCATGTTGCAAGTATTTTTGAAGATAGCTTCCCTTGTGATCTCCACTAGAAAGGTATCTGGTGGCAGTATTGAAGGGGCACTGGCAATGACTTAGTAGTATTTTTTATATCACTGTTGAAAAAAAAATTTACTAATCATGTAACTGATTAAGCAAGACTTAGGAAACCTCATTGAAGATGAACTTCAAGTATAATTATCAAATACGAAAGATGTATAATGTGGTACTAACACCTTCATTAGGCAAGCTATCGGAGGTTTTGTTAAGGAAGAGAGTATCCTTACAACCTTGTTAAAATTATCTTGATAAGGAAGTTTTGGAATGTATCTAATACCTTGTTGCAGGGTTCTGGATCAGCGATTGATCACTGCAAGGATCGATGATAAACAAAGCCTAAGTACGTGCCTATGTGGAATCTTAAGATCGTGGTAGAACCAGATCTAGGGCTGAGGAAATATTCTGCCAGCTAAAAAGTACAAACTAGATAAGTTGATATTCCTCACTCATATGTCTGAGGATCGTGTGGTGGAAATCTGAAGGTGTGGCGATCAATGGTCCTCAGCTATTTCGCAGGGAGAACTAGCGCGGACAATCAAAAGTATGATGTGTGCAAAATTTCTATAGAATATGCCTTATTATGTTTGAATTCCATCATCTATTTATATCTGAACATTGTCATTCATTTCGCTTTCTTGAAAAGCTAGGAGGTTAAAAAGGGGTTGAGCTATGAAATTGGAAAGTAATCATTTCAAAGAGGATTAAGATCAACGGACAAGGTTGATCATGAAACCAAATTAATGATTGCCAATGATTTTGCTGGGAGAACTAACACGGATAAACAAAATCTGGTGTGCATGAAATTTGTATGAAATATTCCTTATGATATTTGAGGTCCACTTTCGATCTAGATCTGACAGTCCTCAATGATTCAACAGATTCAACTAGCAGGTGAGTTAACTGTAGATGGTGGATACAAAACTTCAATTTCAATCTACCTTATTCTATTTGGATTCCTTCGTTGATTGAATTTGACAGAGATCTGACGACTAAGGATGATTTCGCTTGTTGAAATTTCCCGAAGAATAACAGCAGAGGCTAGATGGGAAATTCATATGAAATCCAGTTCATCGAAGATGTAAGTTTGCTCTTTATTGAGCACTAGAGGGACCACTGGCCGGGTTGGTTAGACTTAGCAGTTCAGCTAAAATTTAGAACCTGACTATATCGTGTATCAATCCATTTAAAGACTATTATAGGGAAATAATCATGAAGGGAAAGAGAATGAGGAAAATATTTGGCCAAGGAGCCAAATTTACAGGTTGCTAATTAAAGAACAAGCTAAATCCTGAAGGAAGGTTTAGCGCTAGAATTGTAGGATGCCCTAAAGGGAGTGCTTCCATAGAATTGCAGAGGAACAGAGCTGCTATGCTGCAACTGCCTTCCTAGAGAAGCCATGAAATTAGACCGACTGTTATGTGGAAAAGGGAGTTTCCCTCTATGATAAGTCAACTCTTCTCTTTCCAATATATTTGTATTTTAGGAATTCCATATACATAAAAATTTGACATAGGAAAGTTGGGAATGCAAGAGGTTTGATAGTTCAGATGCATATGCACTAGTATGCATATTAATAAATATGGCATAGTGAAACTGAAGATGCTTTGCATATATACAATATTGAATAATAGTAAAAATAGTGAGGTTTTACATATGCAATGAACCACTACTGATAATTATTCTTATCGACGATAGTATGGTCGATGTTAATGGTTGCATTACCAAGGGAAATAGATGGCATAGTTGAAGATGTTGGTGATGTCATTGTATGTCACCTATATCCTTGTAAATAAAGGCTAGGACAACAAAACTATGAACAAAAGGTTGGTGTAAGGGTTGTGTAGCCCCTGGTAAGAGACTAATCAATCAAGTAACCTCCAGAATCAATGCGATTCGTTTATGCTATGAAATACTAGAAATATGTTGTCATCACTTGAATCCATTTCCTTTATCATGTACCATAGTAGACAATTGATAACGCCAAGAGCATGCTATATTGTGATTTAGCTGTAGGTACCCAGACCTGGTAACTGCAATGATACGAGAATGTTATTTTGTGTATAGGGTTGAGAAAGATTATATAAGGAGGAAGGATGAACTTGGGGTACATAGCTTTCTGGAAGGATGTACTTGGGGTACATAGCTTCCCCCCTAGCCAGCTACACTCCAATATGCATCGCTGGGGATGCCCAAGTGTAAAACATCTGGTTAGACTTCTTTCTGCACACATTCATGCCATGTAAGGGGACTGTCACGAGAGTGGGAGCTCTGTTAATAGAATAAACCCTAGGTATTATGGTGTCCGGAAAGGAAGCGCCTGAGCTTAGTAAGACAGAGCTGCCAGTGAGCACCCAAAATAGGTGTTAGGCTCACATAACTGCCATGGAACACCCAAGGAGGTGTTAGATTCTGTAATATCTTTTGAGCAATATATATATATTATATATATATATATATATATATANTTATCCAAGGAGCACTTGGAGCTTTGAGGCCAAGGTATGTGTGGGTACATACAAGATGCATTTTGTGAATGCGTGTTTGTGATATAACTACTACATTACAAAATCTTTAATATCAAAAATGATAGAATTATTGGCAGTTATGAGATCATTTCATGAACTGCTATGAATATAAGGAAAAGAATTGCATGGAAAAAGGTAGTCATGTTTGATTGAATGCTTTGTTTAAAGTACAGGATTGTATGAAGCATGATTGTGAAATCATGAGTATTGGAAGTATACTTTATTTGCATAAATAAGATGAAAATACCTGGCAATTTTTGTATAGTACTGCGTGTTGCAATTTTGACGATCATTGTAATTCATGCGATGAAAGGATGGTATGTAGGGATGCTCACAATTGCTTGGATGATTGGAAATTTCAAATTGCAAGTACTGTGGGTAGGTCCCATAAAATAAAGACAGAATCTACCATGTGCAAAGGCCAAACTTTATGAGAAGGATCTCACGATGGTGAAATTTAATTTATGAACAACACATAGTTGTAAATTTTGGTTTTGGGAATTTTTCTATTCTAGAATTATGTTAAGATGACATGTTAGGTATGGAAGAAAATGTAAGTAATAGGGATAAGACTTCCCCTTCCCAGAGCCAAACAATATGAGGATATGCCCCATGATTGCGAAATCTAAGTTTTCATTATAGGAAATTTGAGGTCTAAAATGGGCCTCCTAAGGAAAATGATAAAATAATAGTTAAAATATTAAAATAGTAGTTAAAATAATAAAATAATAGTTATTAATATTGGAGGAAGAATGAAAAAAACTACTTTTTTTGTTCGTATTTTTGACATATATCCCTGTGTTTTCACTCAAATTCCGAGCGAGATATCTCCTTGGATGCAAAATTTAATTCCACATCCAATGAGTACCCACTCTGCATACTTTTGACAAACCTCGCTACCCCAAAAAAAAAAATTCCTGAAAAAATGTGATGATGACATCATCATCACATTTTTTTCAGGTATTTCTTATTTTTGAGGTAGCAGGGTCCATCAAAAGTATGCAGTGTGGGTACTAATTGGATGTTGAATTAAATTCCACATCCAATGAGCTCTCTCGCCTGAATTTTAAGTAAAAACACAAGGAGATATGTCGAAAATACGAACAAAAAAATTAGTTTTCTTTTATGACAAATATGTCAATCCAACCATTATGGTTGACTCATTTTATTGAAATTATATTCATTCTTGAATTCCAACTCACAAAATTTGTTTTTGGCACGTTTTCTTATAAGGCCCATTTTAGACCCCAAATTTCCTCTAATGGTAGGAAACATAATTGTAAATTCATCACTCAATGTGATTATCTGTGATATTGATTGTTTGGTTTAAGAATCATGTCAGGTAAGAGACTGCAGAAAACTAGGTATTATGGTCCACAAAAGACAAATAAAGGACAAGGACCTTATGTTGGGAAATTTAATTTATGTATGAAATAGATCTAAAAATTTATGATGGAAATTTCCCTTATGATGACCTCTCATGTGAACTGCATGCTTGTATGTCATGTAGGTGAGATGAGGGAAAACATGCCTTTGGGGAAAATGTTAACTATTGAAATGAAAATGCCAAGAAGTATTTATTTGTTTAGCATCTTCTTGCTGATTTTTATGTAATTATACATGCATGATGTTGGAGGCTTGTAATTGTTAATTTTAAATGAGATGCACAAACCTCCTTATGCAGGACACCCTATCTACCAAAAGATGATAACATCCTCAGGAAGAAAATATTTTGGCCTAGATTAGAGGTAGATTTAATTAATTATCTATCTAAAATCCTAGGGTTTCAATAGGTGAAGGATGAATATTGACACCCAACAGGTTTGTTACAAACTTTTCCCATTCCTGAATGAAAATGGGAGATAATATCCTTGGATTTCATGATAGGTTTTCCATTAACATGATTCAATTATGGTTGTAGTAGAATAAGTTAAGGAAGTTTCTCTTTTAATCTTGTAAATTCAAATTATGGAGTTGTTAACATTGTAGAGATACTTCCTGAAAGAGGTATTCCAACTTTGTAGAGTACCAAAGAACAAAATTTCTTGACCGAGATGTAAAGTTTACATCAAATGCTTTAAAAATCTTTGTTTGTGGGATTTGAGGCCAAGATGAAACAAATGGAGAAACAGAATGAACAAGTCAATTCAGCAAGGACATGCTAAGATAAGAAGTATGTGCACAAGGCTGGACAGGAAGAAAGCAGTACTTAGGAATTAGAGGGAATTTTCAGAAGCTATGGAAGAATACCAAGAACAATGTGGAAAATGTTGCAATAAGGGGGTGACGATGTAATATCCCCCAACACGTAAATTTTTTTTTGTAATATTTAATTTACTAATTTATTGTTTAAGAGTGCTTGGTTCTTGAAAAAACCGCCAACAGTTCCTTGAAGGACAAATGTAATTGAAACAATTCTTGTAATAAAAATCCAAATGATAGGGACAACCATGTTGAATGAGGAACTATGCATGCGAGAGTGGGGGACGTGAAGGGTCACTCTCAGGAAAGTTACACCAGGCATGGGAATTCCAGTATGGCACTAGACCCACCCTAGGGAAATCAAGGATGCAACGAAGTAGAAATTCCTACGGGGAATTGGTCATTAGCTACAAAAGACCTAGGAAACAGAAACTATAAAGAAGGAAAAATATGCGATGAGGGGGGCGCGAGTATGTTGGAAGAAGGAATACTTGTTGTGTGAGCACTCTGTGATATTCAAGCGATTTTCTCACTAGAGAAATGGACTGAGTTTGACTGTCACTACTCTTGGCATGCATAGTTAGCTCGGGGTGATTGAAGACAGAGAACATCTATGCCTAATCTATGGTTGGGTGAAATGTGGATGCTCCCTTTTCATTACGGCTCTTTTACAACCAGGTTTCAACACTGAGGTTTTGTTCTTGCTATTTTATTGAATTCCGGGTATGTGGTTTATGTGCAATTATGTGTTTCATTATCAAAGAAATGATAAATAGTAGCTTCAGTTTCACTACGAGAAATAATGCTTAGGAACTATTGTTTTTATACTTTCTTTCTAGAGGATGGTGCCTTGTATTGGGAAATGAAATTTAAAATGGTGTAATAGTGCTTTATAAAGTATCACCGGTATATTGCATGATATACCTTGCCTGATTATCTTAGGGCGTGTCTGTAGATGTATATTGTATGCTTCAATGTTGTTGAATGATAAGAGAATTCCCTATATTTGTTGATGAAAAGTAGGATTGATGAATGGGATGTGCTCATGTGAATTTTATTGCATTAGTTCTGTAGATGATTAACAATATGGAATGCACCTACTCAGTTTTTCAATCTACTAGAATTCCTAGGTTGACCAATTCCTGGAAAGGATAATCCTGCCTGCATGAATGAATGTGACTTGTATTGGATGTTTTGGGTTTCCTAATGGTGTCATAACTTTCTATAAAGGAGTTACTTGCATGTTGTATGTTTTCCCTGGTTTAAACAACCATATTATTTGTTCCTTGTGAGGAGGATTGAGCCTTCTTCTTGGGGGAAAATCCATCCTAGGATTAATGAAGTTCATGGATAATACTTATAGTTTTAGAATGAGTTTGTTACACTGGCATATATACCTTTTCCTTATAAAATTTCAGGCCTATGAAGGGAATATTAAGGAAAGGAGAGTTAAGATGAACGAAGGGGAGGATCAAAGGCTGAGATTGAGGAAGTTGGAGATCGACGATGAAGGTTCATTTCATGATGTTAAAACGCATGAGTAAATAAACCTTCCAGATCCGTGAAATCTGGTATAACCCACATGTTTCAACAACTAATATTGAGGATGTTGTAGATCGACGGCGAAGGTTCATTTCGCAATGCCAATAAGCTCAATTAAATAAACTTTCTCGATCCACAAAATTCGGTAGGCCCAGCAAAGATGAACGACGAAGATCAACCAAATATTTAGATCTATGGTAGAGGTTCATTTCGCTCTGTCAACTAGAGTGGGAAAGTAAATGTTTTAGATATGTGAAATATTGTAGTCCCAGCGAGGATGAACGGCGGATATCTGAGCCATAAGATCAATGGTTGAGTTTGACCCTGCAAGTATCAACGGTGTGGAAGAAGTGAAGTGGGAAGAGCCAAAAATTCTAAGATAAAGTGTATCTTTTCGTACTCTGGAGTTTCACAGTAGAAGGCAGAAGGCGGGAGGCAGAAATCACAAAGAGAAGTGAGGCCAAGCATCATTTTTTCGCAATCCAGAGTCCGATTGCAGAAGGCGGAAAGCAGAAGGCAGAAGGTGATCCAATGAAGGTGATGTTCATATATTCTTTGATTCCCATAGCCCGCAATGGAAGGTGGAAAGGAGGAATGTGGAAGGCAGAAACATATATGAATTATTTCGTCATTGTTAAGTCTCTAATTCCCGCAGTCCATAGCGGAAGGAGGAAAGGTGTAATATAGAAGGAGAAAACATGGATGAATGATTTCATCATTGTTAAGTCTTTGATTCCCGCATTCTGCAGCAGAAGGAGGAAATGCAGAAGGCGAAAGGAGGAAATGTGGTTAAGTGATTTCATCATTTTTTAAGTTTCTAATTTTCGAGGTATGCAGAGGAAGACAGAAAGGTGGAATGCAGAAGGCGGAAATGTGGATAAATGATCCTGTCACAAGTTAAGCTTCTAATTCCCACTCTCTGCAACAAAAGGCGGAAAGGCAGAAGGCGAAGGCAGAAGTGTGGATGAATGACTTCATCGGATGTTAGGTCTTTGATTCCTGAAATCTACAATGGAAGGGTGAAATGCAGAAAATGAAAGTCAAAAAAGTTAGTTTCAGTGCAGAAATGACTTTTCTAGTTACAGAAGTGGATTTACTTGTGGAAATTAATGTTGTTGATTTGCTTAGGTTAATGATGAATGGTTATGAAAGGTTATAGCCAAAATTCTTGTGAAATAAATTAAACTACATTTTTTTTATATATGCAGGTTATTTAGGTATGTTACAATAGAAATCATAATGACGCAACGACAAGATGACTAATGAGGAAAAATAAAAGAGTAAAATTTAAATATGGAAGTAAATGCAAAAATATAAAGAGAGAAATATTGAAGGCATAATTGTTACATTGGCTTAAGTGCACCTTCACCAAGGAATTCCCACATTAGCTTGCTTCCAAGTGATTCTTAAGGAATCCCTTGAATACATCTACAAGAAACCCTCAATCCTTCCCTCAAGGAAAACACTTGTGCACATGGAAGCTTCAAAATACATCCTCAAATATGATTCCCCACAAATTTATCCAAACAAATTCATCAACAAGTAACCCCCAAGCCTTCCCTCCAAGCAAACCCTCATGCACAAGGAAGATTCAAAAAGAAATATTCAAAGATGATACCCCACAACTTTATCCTACTACAAAGACAATGCTTCACCAAAGATGAGGCCACTTATTCTTCAACATATTCCCTCTTTACCATTCATATAAATAAGTTTTAATTCCAACCAAAATGATTTTTTTGCATCCCTTTCTAAGATAAAGTGCATTGACAGAGGACTAAGGATGAGTTATTGCTTCCTAAATCTAGGGAAAAGAGATAGGGGGTTGATTTGGTGACATATCTGAGGCATTAAATCACTTCAAGTACACTAAAACAATGAGGTTGAGACCATTCAATCTTGTACAGTAGGATGTTACATCTCTAGCATATGATTTATGAGTGTGTTACAACACACTTCAACTAACAACTATAGATGATGCAGAAAATCCGGTTAGAAATCACTTAAAAATAATATTATCTGCATGGAGGAGTATCTATAGGTCCTAGAATGTATCAAATATCAATATTAATAAAAGGGAATAAAATATTTCCATGGTTAAGTTCAAGAATATTACTTACCATAGAATGAAGGTCATACAAAACGTTAGATCCAACAATGTTTATGGTGTAACTTACAATCTCCAATTGATTGGCATCCAAGATAGAAAATAAATTGGGTAGAAAGCCAGTCTTGTGGGGGAGACATATTGTTCATTATGGCTACCCATAACATTGGACCCAAGAATATTTAGACCTAGATATGATGATGCCACTGGAACTGGAGCAATGTGAAGACCATGATAATCCTTAGACTTTGTGAATGATAATGGAGGAGTTGGATAATTCTATAGTTGGATAATTCTATAATTGGATAATTTTTCATTATTGAAATGCATTTTGGAATGTATAAATGGTTTCAAAATCCTCCAATAACCCTAATGAAAATACCCCTAATTCACTAGGATTGAGTAATCTCAACCATTTATATTTGCAATCTCAACAATTCTATTCGAGACAATATTTCCAAAAAGATATGACTAAAAATGTACAAATCTTAGAATGTTTTGAGTAGTTTTTTTAATGAGACATTGTTTTTGAGCCTGATAAGAGAATGACACCAAAATAACCTTGGTCACTTTGAAAATGTCAGATGTTGTGATTATTGAATCTTTGCATCACACCTTATGGTCAAACCATTCGATCATTTTTAGAAAAAATATTTAACCAACAACTGGAAAAAAATCTTTTCTTTTACCAACAAAGATCTTCTGAATATATCCATTTGAAAAAGATTCTTAGAATTAGAACTACCAAGTCATTCACAAAAATGGAATGTAGACATTGTTTATTTCCTTAGTATTGATGTTTTTTTACATGTATTTGTCTGTATCTACACAATCAAAACAAAATGTATAAACTTAGTCGTTCTAGCAGGATTTTTCAACATAAAAAATACATAGACAAGGAAACTTTTACAATGTATCAAAAAACGTTTGCAGATGACAGAGTTGATAAGAAAACTACTATTGATGTCTAATCAATATCATATGTAGATATTATCACATTACTATTAAAACTTACAAGTAATTGAAAAAGTAAAAAACATTTGTAAATATATTCCATGTCCTTGATGCAATACATGTTCAAATAAAAACCACATTATGTTCAATGAAAATAAGGATCGATTATCCATTTGGCCATATTGTTACTTATAGTAAATCTATATTTCCATGTAAGATTTAGAGAACTTTCAATACAGTTTGCATGTATAGCTATGGTTTCCGTAGCTACACTAGGTTTCACATGGGCGATTAGAATTGGAAAATTATTATAGTACCTTCTACACACACCTAACATCTACCTCAGATCTATTGGAGGGTGATAGTCTTCATGAGGGTACTTTCACCTTGGGTTATTGATGCATGAGGGTTACTATATATATATATATATATATACCACTTTTCTTAGGCCCTAATAATCCCAATATGACCTTTGAAATACCTTGTTTCATTTCTTCATTGATCTTCTTCTCGATCCTAACTACCATAGGCTTGTATTAGAAAGAGTTTTATTTATTTATTGCATGCTTATGAAATGTTTCTAGTTGAGTGCAGTTGTGTTGATCATTAAATTGTAGGTTTATTTGGTTTTTAGTCAAAGTGGTTGACTAAATTCTCCATAGGTCTAGAAGGATCAGTATAGTTCTCTCACCAGGGAGTATGGCATTGTATTCAAGGAGGAAAATGCTAGGTAACCATGACTCTAATCCTATGGATTTAATGAGGAATCCAAGTTGATTTTAAATAATCCTATAAAGAAAGAAATAAAGGAATACATTCACAAAGGGTACTCAAGGTATATTGAGGATCACATTGAGGTAGTAAGAAGGGGTCCATCCCCTCTTATCTATGACAACCTTTGTCCGGTTACAATTGAGGACTTAACATACCTAATAGGTGTCATCAAATTCAATGCACCTTCCACTATTTAGTACAGTCCATCATTATTTCATAGTAATAGATTTTGGAGTTGAAGTTACACTAGACAATCCAAGAGTGATGCTAGTGGTAGTTCAAGAGCTAGGGGCGTTGATTCTCTTTTTTCTAGTACTCCCATGGGAGGAGTAAACACCATAGTCTTTATCATCCTAAAATATAATATGTTCCCTCCTATCTATGGAGTTTCTATCGAAGGAGTTTTCCTCTTAGTAGTAACTCCTCATAGTGTACGGGGACTTTGGCATTAGTTTCTCAGGGTAGCATCCTTTTTATTTCATAATTTCATTGAATGGAATTCCACATATGGATGCTAGAAATCCCTTTTTTCTATGTTTTAACACACTAATAGGAAGATCATCCATCCCCTTCAATGTTTTCCCATTTGGAGGTGGATATTCCTTTATTTGTGCCCTTAGTAGGAGCTATAAATCACACAGGTTTTAGCACACCTTAAGGAAGCATGTCCTTTCTCAAAATGGGAGGCATCAGTAGTAACGATTTATGGCCTTATGTGCAAGTTCCACTTGGTCCTAATCATAACCATAGTTACCAAATCAATTCACCTTTCACACTTGGTAGTTTTTATACACTAGGTAACTCTTTCATGAATGCAAACCCATCATAAATACATGAAATTGGGAGCAGGAATTATTTCACTCATATAATTTTTTTGTTCTTGGTGACATTAAATATCCTGTATTTGACCAAGTCAACTAATGGTTTAGTCATGTGAAATCCAAATGATCCTCCTGTACTTAAAAATTTACCTTCGTATATTCCCAAATTCAAAGAGAGATTTAGAGAAAATCCTAACATGCACATGATTTCATTCCATCTCTGTTGTTCATCCAATTCAGTAATGGAAGATAGATTTAGGCTAATATTTTTAAAGAGAAATTTAATGGGGACCATGACAAATTGGTATATTGATCACCCATGAGATTCTTTTCATAATTTCAACACTTTGGTAAAGACTTTCTTGAAAAAATTTCAACTTCCTATGTGTTGTACTTTGAGATGTTCCTAGTTGTATAGGAACTATGCCAAGGAATCTATAAATCTATTCTTACCTGTATTTGCATATTTTGTTTTTGAGGAACCAAAACCTATAGTATTTTATTTTTATTTTTTTAAATCACCAGGTACAATTCATCAAGAATGTGAAGATATAATAGGTTAAACATGAATTACTTCTTGCATATCAGAAATCAACCTTTTTGTTGGATGATGTGATGATGGAATAAACAAAATGGACAAACTATGTATTGTTGTGAATAAATACTATTTCTCCTTTAGAGGAATAACACTGAAAAATTAAGAATTCAGTAGCTAACACTTGATGTAATTGAATGAAAACAATGCTACCTTAATGACAACATCTTTTACACCATGCACATATATCACTACAAAAAAGACTGGAATTTGTGCCAGATTTTAGCGTAATGTTTTTCCAATTGTTGTGAACAATCTGATGCTAAACCTGACACTATTGTACAATTTCATAAAACGTCAGCTATTGCATATTTTTTTACGTCCTTTTTTAACGTCCAATTTTGTGCCCAATTTTTTTATATCTTTTTGCGTCTTTTTTTATGCCCTTATTTGCACCAAATATTGCATTTAGTATTGTATCTTTTTTTTGCATCCTTTGTTACATCCCAATTTGCACCCAGTTTGGTGCCTAGTTTTACATCCAATGTTGCGTCTAATTTTGCTCATAGTTTTACATCGTGTTTTGTGCCCAATTTTGCACCCCATTTTGCATCCAATTATGTGTCAAATTTTGAGTCTAGTGTTGTGTCTAGGTTTGCATCAAATTTTGGTATCTAGTTTTGCATCCAATTTTATTTCTAATGATGCATCCCATTTTAAATTATGTTTTACATATTTTGTTGCATCCATCTTTGTGCTCAATGTTGTGTCTCATTTTAAGTCTTATTTTTCATCTAGGTTTGCGCCTAGTGTTACGTCCTAGTTGATGTCTTTTCTTACATCTAGGTTTGTGCCTAGTGTTGTGCAAAGAATTGTACCCAGTTTTGTGGCCATGTTTTCATATAATGGTGCGTCCAGTTTTACGCCCAATGTTGCATCACATCTTGCATCTCGTTTTATGTATTTCTTTGCGTCCAATATGGTGCCGAGTTTTACGCCAATTGCTACATCCAGTTTTTGTGTGCATATATGTGCCAAATTTAGCACCCATTTTTTTGTCTAGTTAGGAATCCACTTTTGCATCTTTTGTTGCGTCTGGTTTTGGGCCTAGCATTGTGTGTAGTTTTGTGGCATTTTTTGTGCCATATTTGTGTCCAGTGTTGAGTCTCCTTTTTCATCCACTTTTGCGTCTGGTGTGACATCCACTTTTGTGCGCGTCTGGTGTGACATCCACTTTTGCATTTAGTGTTGCGTTTAATCTTGCATCCATTTTGTGTTTTTTTCTGTCCATTGTTAATTAACAATTTTAATTTCAATTAGTAATAGTGAAATATATCAAATTTTGATTGATTTTGCATCCATTTTATTAATTTCAATTACAAATTTGAAATATGTCAAAGTTCTCAAATATCATTAAGAATTAAAATTTATAGTGTAACATTTTTGAAGAATTTTAAGGGAAATTCACAATATCCATCCAAAAGTAGTAATATAATCATACATACTAATTCTTCATCAAAATAACATTGACAATTTCCAATATAAATAAAGTAACAAGACAATATTGATAATATCATCATCATCTTTAATTAATTCAACTAAAAATCAAATATATGATCAACATATCAAAATCTTTCATGGATATCATTATATTAAAGTAAAAAGAAGCCAAATATATATAACCTAAATACAAATCTAACAATAAATAAGTTGTATGATCTGCATATGTAGATATAAAATTAAAAAAGATAAATATATCATAATTATATATTAAGAATAAAACTTGTAAATGTAATCCAAAATGTAGGATGCTCAGGCATAACATCAATAGCTAGCTACAACCACCAACATCATCATCAAAATCATGGTCATGATCCTCATCATAATCATCAAACTCACCATCTTGATAAACCTCATCACCATCACCACCACCACCACCATCTTCTTCTTCTCCTATATCTGAAGTAGGATCAAAATAATTTGGATAATCATGTATGAGATCATCAATTGTTGTGATCTGAAGAAAAAAAACAATATTAGATGTTAGTATAAATTTAATTTCAAAATCCATATTTTTATTATATTTATAATATTAACTAATACCAAAGTAAAACAAAGTATGATATTAATTACAGTTAATATGTGTGTGCGCACTAATATAACTATGAAAGAAAATGCAAAAAATAGAACTAAATAACAATTTTATTAAAAGATATAAACAAAGTAATTAGTTTAAAAAGTATGAAATGTCAATAACAATATTGATATTCTCTTTACTTTTATGATTTTAATATGAATACTAAAGTGATAGATATTTCCTATCTCGCTACAAAGAAGCCCTTTAGTGAATCTAGAAAATTGTCACCATAACCTCAATGGTGACAATCAAAAGGGCCTCCATTACGAAAAACTGAACATCTCCAAAACTAAAGGTTTTTTGGTTATGGTGAAGGTATGCCACTAATAATATCTAGTGTGATCTTAAGTGACTGTCACCATTTCCTATGAACAATAGTAACTTTTGGTTATGGACATTTATTGACCCTCGCTATTTATGGCTTTATGGCGATGACCAATAACCATCACTAATTCCTATGAACAATAGTGACTTTTAGTGATGGACATTTAATGAACCTCTCTATTAATGCACATATGTGGATGATCAATGATCATATGTCACCAATAATCCTTATTGTGGTGTTCAATTACCATCACGTGTCCTTGACTTGTGGTGATAGACATTTAATGACCCATACTATTTACTCATTTTATGTTGATATTCAGTGACCGTCACTAATTCCTATGAACATTAGGAAATTTTAATGACTGACCTTTAATAACCCTCACTATTGATCTATATATGTGGACATTCAATGATAGTCACATTTAAATAATTTCACCATTAATTTCTACAATGGTGATGATCTTTGACATGTCTTATTTCCCATGGAGACATATTGCAACACCTTGCCATGTATAAGACCAAAGAAAAATCAACAAGAAATGAAAAAATGTAGAAAATAAAGAAAACAACAATAGAATCATTATGATGCAAAGGGAAGACGAATAATGAGGGAAATGAAAGAGTAAAATTAACTATATAAGTAAAAGCAAAAATATAAAGAGAGAAAGATTGAAGGAATAATTGTTGCACTAGATTAAGTGAAGGAAATGATGGATGTGATTTATTTATTAACATACACCCAAAATCCTTTACAATATGAATGGACATAATCTACATTCACATTAACTCTATTTTCTTCATGTATGCACGTGTTCCTTGAAATTCTGCAACCCTTTATAGATCTACATACTCAGGTTCTTATGATTAACAATGAAAGAATGATTGAAATGGTAGAATACAGAAGAGAGACACCCTAGGAAAGTATATGTTTTACTCATTGAGTTCACTCTTTAACTCACCATCTAACTTAGAACATGCTAATCCCAAGCATCCAAGTGGTGAAAAAGGGAAACTAGTAGATAAATAAGATATCAAAAGTCACATATGTGCCAAGAGAACTAGAGTATATCTCATTGTTTCTCTTTAAATAAGCAACATTATGCATGAGGAATGAGGTGCACTCAAAATGAAGAGTTGTTGAGGTGACTGTCCCTCAGTTAAATATATTTTTATTATTTATAGTATTATATAGTATTCATTATGTTAATATTTTATTTGTTACACACCCTTTGAGGATCAAACATTAGGGATTTTCCTACTTCTTTCTTCAATGATTGGTCGATGCGTAGTTATTTCTCTATCACATCAACTCCTATATTTTCTCCTTTGCATGTAACTATTTCTATATTTGGTCAATCATTGTGCTCTTATGCTAAAATCATTTGCACATTTTGATTATTCTAATTATTTTGATTACTTTCCTCCTACCATTTAATGATCAACAGTGGAAAATATTCCTTTGCATGGTCCATTAGTCTACGATATGTGCATGTCATACACAAGTTCTGAAAATTCCACACAAAATGTCCATATTGGACACAGTTATAGGACATAATTGATCCTCTACCCCTACTAAATCACCCTCTTCCTCGACCTATTAATCCTCCTCATCCTCCTTGATTGTAGTCCCTTGGAGTGTTATTTTGTTGTGTTGCACCTTTCAATCCAACTTCCCCTTTGACTCTGTATGCTTCTGAAGTGTGCTCTCTCATGAGATATAGTGCACAACAGTCCTTCTCATCATGTCCCAGATATTAAAAAAAAAATCAAACCAAACTTCTAGGAGTGCTCACATGCTTTGTAGAAAGGGACAAGTAGTAAGGGAATTAATCCCTCTTTATATCTCAAACCATACCCATCCTCCCATGGGTAAGGGATTTGGAGATCCCATAGCCAAATACTCTCTATAAGCTAGAAACTTGTTCTTATAATGGCCTTCCTTTCGACAGGTTTTATTCCATGTCTCTTTGTGTTTTTCCATCCCTTTATAAATACCTTGCAATTGAATCTTAAGCACTACTAGATATGACTAAACTTGAGTCATCCCTATGTCATTCTCTCCTATAAGGGATACTTCCAACTTCATGGAAATATCTAGTGCGTTTGACTACGACATAATTTTATGTTGAATCAAGGGAAAATGTATATGTGGTAACAACCTTACAATGAACCACTCCTTATGATTCTCATCTGGAATATGGAATGTCAACCTATCCATTAGCACTTTGAATCTCTAGTTAAAGTCCTAGACAAATTCATTATGAAAATTTCTAATATATTTCAATTCTTTAATGCACTATGATTTAGATATTTATTTCTTAAATTCCTTTAAAAAGGTGTGTTTGATGTTGTCCAATGTTCTGGCTTGTGTAGTGGTTTTATATTTTATGTACCAAGTCAACACACGATCTCTAAATGCTGTTACTTACTGCACAATGTTTGTAGCATCATCTTGGACATGCTTTATCCAGATTTACGCATGTCAGAACGAAATGAAAGAGCATATATATA